>VWZD01003846.1:53227-63468 GCA_013396695.1 Sakesphorus luctuosus | reverse complement strand
GGTGTGTGTGTGTGGGGGGGGGGTTGGATTTCAAATATTGCATTATGGGACCAGGGGCTGCTTCTTCCTGGCACAAACAAGGGGCAGCTCATTTGAATAAGGTGTGCACTGGCACCTGAATCAAGGAATGTTGTTTGGGATGCTCCAGGAGCCTGGAATCCCTTTCCAGGGAAGGCTCCACCACACTGGGAGCAACTGCTTGTAACGTGGGGGTGGCTCAGGCTGTGCCTTGGCACTTGGTGCTTTGCCTGTTTGCCTCAGTCACAGCCCTGTGGGCACTCACGGCATCACCCAGGGGGGTGCCTGGGGGGCATGGGGGTGGGTTGGGTTTGGGGGAGGTGCCACAAGGGCAGCTGCAGAACAGAGCTGGGAAAAACCACCCAGGATTGGTACCCTCCTTTGAGGAGGTGATGGCTCCAAGTTGTGGATGAGGACTTGGTGACAAACCAGGAGTGCCACCCTTCTTTGGGAAGGTGATGGCTCCTTTGCCACCCTTCTTTGGGGAGGTGATGGCTCCCAATCTGAGGACTTGGTGACAAACCAGGAGTTTGTCACCCTTCTTTGGTTAGGTGATGGCTCCAAGTTGCAGATGAGGACTTGGTGACAAACCAGGAGTGCCACCCTCCCTGGGATGGTGATGGTTCCTTTGCCACCCTTCTTTGGGAAGGTGATGGCTCCAACTCTGAGGACTTGCTGACAAACCAGGAGTTCCACCCTCCCTTTGAGGAGGTGATGGCTCAGTGTCTGCAGATGAGGACTTGGTGACAAACCAGGAGTGCCACCCTCCTTTGGGGAGGTGATGGCTCCTTTTCCATCCTTCTTTGGAGAGGTGATGGCTCCTTTGCCACCCTTCTTTGGGGATGTGGTGGCTCCAACTCTGCAGATGGGGACTTTGTGACAAACCAGGAGTGCCACCCTTCTTTGGGGAGGTGATGGCTCCTTTGCCACCCTTCTTTGGGGAGATGGTGGCTCCAACTCTGCAGATGGGGACTTTGTGACAAACCAGGAGTGCCACCCTCTTTTGGGGAGGTGATGGCTCCAACTCTGCAGATGAAGACTTGGTGACAAACCAGGAGTGCCATCCTCCCTTGGGGAGGTGATGGCTCCTTTGCCACCCTCCCCTGGGGAGGTGGTGGCCCAAAGCTGCAGATGAGGACTTGGTGACCTTGGAGGAGCAGGAAGGGGCCAGGTGGAACTAGGGGGTGAATATTTGGCTTTGAATTTGAAGGGTGTTGTTAGTGATTTATTTATCCCCCCTGTGATGTTGTTTCCACTCTTATTTCTGTTCCCTGTGTTGAGAAGAGGAGATTCACACCAGCCTGGGCAGCTCTGGGACCTGCCAGGGCACCGTGGCCTTGTCCTTCTCCTGGGCTTTGTGTGTGTGGTTGCTCCAAATCCCCCTGGAGAACAGGGATGGTTTCACACTCTCCTCCCCACGCCTTTATCATGTCAGTGGCTTCATTTGATCGAATTATTGTTGACATTTTTGTTGACATGGAATTGTTGAAGGCTCTAAGAATGGAATTTGGAGCAACCTGGGACAGTGGAAGGTGTCCCTGGGTGGGACTGGAAGAGCTTTAAGGTCCCTTCCACCCCAAACCATTCCATGATTCTGGGATTTCTGCTTTCTCCAGCTCAACTCTTCACAGTCCTGATTATTCACAGCAATTTCCATGTTGTGTTTGCCAGTTTTCCCCTGCCTTGTTGTTCTTTTGTCCCTGTCAAACCTGAGTGTGAAGAGGTGGCTTTTGCTTTGTCCCTGCTCTGTGTCCATCTCTGGGTTGGGCTGTTCCCTCCCCGATGTCCCCAACACACTTGTCCTCTCAGGCTGCAAACCTGGCCCTGACCTTGGCCCTGCTGAGCTGCGTTTTTGGGAGCTTCTCTTTCCATGTGCCCAGGGAATGTGGGAGGTCACTGGGCACTGCCAGGGGCAGCTCAGGACCAGGGCAGTGGGATCAGGAGGTCCAGGCTGCTGTTTGGGGGTGCTCTGGACTCAGGTGGTGGAACCAGGGCAGGGTCAGGTTGGAGATTAGGAACCGTTTTTCCCTGCAGGAGTGGTCAGGAATTGGAATGAGTGTCCCAGGGAGGTGGGGCAGTCGCTGTGTCTGGGAGTGTCCCAGAGGGGGCTGGATGTGGCCCTTGGGGCCATGTCTTAGGTGGGATTCTGGTGGCACTGGATGACCCTGAAGGTCTCTGCCAGCCTTGATCCTGTGATCCCATGGAGATGGCAAGGCAAGGAGGTCCTTTGCCAAGGCCCTGCACCATCACCAGGACCAGGTTCTCCTCTGCCACTGTGGGTGAGGCTTGGGGACTGTCCTGGCCTTCCCAGCAATGACCTCCAGCTCCTCAGGGTGGCTGAGGGTGGGAAGGGATGGGTGACCCTGTGGGGACACCTTGTTTGGCCTTTATTACCTGTGTGTGACTCAGTTTCTTGGGGCCTGAGTGGGCTGGTCCAGGAGGAACAGATAGTCATTAAGAGGAATATTTCAGTAATTAGGTGTGAAATCATGGAATGTTTGAGGCTGGGAGGAATCTTGGAGATCATTTAGCTCCAGCCCCCTGGCATGGGCAGGGAACCTTCCACCATCCCGGGCTGCTCCAGCCTGGCCTTCAGCCCTTCAGGGAGGGGGGAACCCACAGATCTCTGGGCACCACTGAGACATTTGGCTCTGCTGGGAGCACATTTATGGAAATGATGTTACATGTTCAAACTTCTCCTCTTGCCATGAGGTCTCTGAGCTTGGGAACTGCACTTGCAAAATTCCCCTTTCAACAGGAGCTCGGGGCAGAACAAAACACTCCACGTGGACAAGAGATGTGGAGTGTCCTCTGCCAATCACCCCCCTGGAGACAATGGGATTTTTTTGGAGGGCTGAAATGACAGTTNCTCCAACTCTGCAGATGAAGACTTGGTGACAAACCAGGAGTGCCATCCTCCCTTGGGGAGGTGATGGCTCCTTTGCCACCCTCCCCTGGGGAGGTGGTGGCCCAAAGCTGCAGATGAGGACTTGGTGACCTTGGAGGAGCAGGAAGGGGCCAGGTGGAACTGGGGGGTGAATATTTGGCTTTGAATTTGAAGGGTGTTGTTAGTGATTTATTTATCCCCCCTGTGATGTTGTTTCCACTCTTATTTCTGTTCCCTGTGTTGAGAAGAGGAGATTCACACCAGCCTGGGCAGCTCTGGGACCTGCCAGGGCACCGTGGCCTTGTCCTTCTCCTGGGCTTTGTGTGTGTGGTTGCTCCAAATCCCCCTGGAGAACAGGGATGGTTTCACACTCTCCTCCCCACGCCTTTATCATGTCAGTGGCTTCATTTGATCGAATTATTGTTGACATTTTTGTTGACATGGAATTGTTGAAGGCTCTAAGAATGGAATTTGGAGCAACCTGGGACAGTGGAAGGTGTCCCTGGGTGGGACTGGAAGAGCTTTAAGGTCCCTTCCACCCCAAACCATTCCATGATTCTGGGATTTCTGCTTTCTCCAGCTCAACTCTTCACAGTCCTGATTATTCACAGCAATTTCCATGTTGTGTTTGCCAGTTTTCCCCTGCCTTGTTGTTCTTTTGTCCCTGTCAAACCTGAGTGTGAAGAGGTGGCTTTTGCTTTGTCCCTGCTCTGTGTCCATCTCTGGGTTGGGCTGTTCCCTCCCCGATGTCCCCAACACACTTGTCCTCTCAGGCTGCAAACCTGGCCCTGACCTTGGCCCTGCTGAGCTGCGTTTTTGGGAGCTTCTCTTTCCATGTGCCCAGGGAATGTGGGAGGTCACTGGGCACTGCCAGGGGCAGCTCAGGACCAGGGCAGTGGGATCAGGAGGTCCAGGCTGCTGTTTGGGGGTGCTCTGGACTCAGGTGGTGGAACCAGGGCAGGGTCAGGTTGGAGATTAGGAACCGTTTTTCCCTGCAGGAGTGGTCAGGAATTGGAATGAGTGTCCCAGGGAGGTGGGGCAGTCGCTGTGTCTGGGAGTGTCCCAGAGGGGGCTGGATGTGGCCCTTGGGGCCATGTCTTAGGTGGGATTCTGGTGGCACTGGATGACCCTGAAGGTCTCTGCCAGCCTTGATCCTGTGATCCCATGGAGATGGCAAGGCAAGGAGGTCCTTTGCCAAGGCCCTGCACCATCACCAGGACCAGGTTCTCCTCTGCCACTGTGGGTGAGGCTTGGGGACTGTCCTGGCCTTCCCAGCAATGACCTCCAGCTCCTCAGGGTGGCTGAGGGTGGGAAGGGATGGGTGACCCTGTGGGGACACCTTGTTTGGCCTTTATTACCTGTGTGTGACTCAGTTTCTTGGGGCCTGAGTGGGCTGGTCCAGGAGGAACAGATAGTCATTAAGAGGAATATTTCAGTAATTAGGTGTGAAATCATGGAATGTTTGAGGCTGGGAGGAATCTTGGAGATCATTTAGCTCCAGCCCCCTGGCATGGGCAGGGAACCTTCCACCATCCCGGGCTGCTCCAGCCCGGCCTTCAGCCCTTCAGGGAGGGGGGAACCCACAGATCTCTGGGCACCACTGAGACATTTGGCTCTGCTGGGAGCACATTTATGGAAATGATGTTACATGTTCAAACTTCTCCTCTTGCCATGAGGTCTCTGAGCTTGGGAACTGCACTTGCAAAATTCCCCTTTCAACAGGAGCTCGGGGCAGAACAAAACACTCCACGTGGACAAGAGATGTGGAGTGTCCTCTGCCAATCACCCCCCTGGAGACAATGGGATTTTTTTGGAGGGCTGAAATGACAGTTCCCTGTCAGAACTTTCTCTGGAGTGTTGGCAAGTTTTCCCAAACCCTCCTCCTGCCCCCTGGGTGCAACCAAACCATTGCAGAGTTAAAGAGCTTGGTCCTGCAGACACCAACATGTTTGGCTTTGCTCAGGTAGAACCTCCTGATGATTTTCCTGGTTGTTGAAGGCCAAAGAGGAGGAAGGAGAAACAGGTTAAAGGGGAGCAACTTTCCCCTTCTTAACGCCCCCAAAGGAAGTTTATGGTTAATGCACAACCTGTTTCTGTTCAGATTTCAGAACACCTTGAGCTGTTCCAGCAAAAAAGGAGTTCTGGGACTGCATTGCCCTTGGATGAGACAAAGCCCAGCTGGAATCTTTGGGGACTATGCACGTTTGGAGTGTTTTCTGCTTAATTGATTGTCTCCTTCCACTAGATGGGGCTTTCTTCACTGATGAGTTCAACCTTTCCTTTTCCTTCAAAGTCTTTTGTCCACATACTGGTCCTTTCAGTGTGGATGTTCCTCAAGCAGCAGAGCTCTGAAGGATTTGGGGGTTTCTTCCCTCCACCTCCGCTGTGGAAGTGCAGTTTGGAATGCTGGTGTTTTTCAGGGGCACTGAGCAAAGTCTGAGGTGTGGAGGCCCTGGCACCGATTGCTGATGCCCTAAATCCTGGTGCCAGCACCTGGATGGGGTGTTATGGCCACTCCAACAGTGCTGGGGTAGGAGGGAGACCCTCCTGTGGGTTCTGGGCTGTGTCACAGGTGGCACAGAGGTGACAGGAGCACATCACCCCTCTCCAACAGTGGTGGGGTGGGAATCAGCCCCTCCTGGGGGTTCTGGGCTGTGTCACAGGAGGTGACAGGAGCACATCAACCCTCTCCATGAACCTCCACCCTGTTCCTGACCATTTTTCCAACTCCAGATACTGCCCTTGAGCATCACTTTTCAAAGACACCAGATAGGTCAGGGAGGTTTCTCTTTTGCAGTCTAACAGTATTTTTTCATTTTAACTTCCTTTTTCTTAATTCTTTTTAATTAATTTAATTTATTTACCTCCCTGCTGTGCTACAGGCTGGGGGCAGAGGAGATGGAAAGTGGCCCTGGGGGTGCTTTGACAGTGGCTGGGCACGAGCCCAGGTGGGCAAGAGGCCAAAGGCACCCCTGGAGGTGCCCAAGGCAGGACTGGCCATGGCACTCAGTGCTCTGGGCTGGGGGACAAGGTGGGCATTGGGCACGGGGTGGACTCCAGGGGCTGTCAGGGCTTTTCCAAGGTGGGCATGGGGCACAGGGTGGGCTCTAGGGGCTGGCAGGGCTTTGCCAAGGTGGGCATGGGGCACAGGGTGGGCTCCAGAGGTTGGCAGGGCTTTTTCATCATTAATGATTCTGTGAAAATACCCTTCCATTAATTAATTAGCTCAGTAATTGCCTGTGCAGACTTTGGCAGTGCCATTCCTGCAGGCTGAGGGTGGCAAAGGGGGTTTTCCCTCCAGGTGGTTGCTCTTTGTGGGTTATTTCCAGCATTGCTGGGGCACAGTCTGGGCACTAAGGCGTAGCTTGGAGCTCCATCTGGAGCTTCCCCAATGCTGTCCTTGTGATTTTGAGGGACTTCCATCCACTTTGAAAGCTCAAAGGAACACATTTCCTGGTCCTTGCAGCCACCAGCTGATCCCCCTGAGCCTGGACTTGCCTCTCTGCTCTGCTGAGGAGGAGCAGGAGCCACAGGAGTTCAGCAGAAAAACAAATCACCCCATTCCAGTGGCCCTAAAGATGAAATGGCCATTTAGGAAGCCAAAAAACTTCATTTCTCTGGGATGCCCTTGGTGAGGAGGAGCTCTGAGCTGCTCCAGCACCTTGGGTGGTTTCCTCCAGGTGTGTCCCTGCTCCACCTTCCACCTCTCCGTGTTCCTCAGAACATCTTCTTTCCTTCATACCTTCCACCTCCTCCAGGGAAGGCACTTTTGGGGGCACACAGCCCCTTCCATGCCCTTCCCACCTGCCAGTGGCCCCTCAGCTGCCCAGGCTGGCAGAGTTGGGCTCCAGGAGGATTTCAGGGTGAATTTTGGCACAGGTTCTCTGAAGTTCTGCACTGTCCATATAGGAAAGCAACCTATTGGAGTATCCTCAGGGCTCAAGGGTCAAAGAGCTTCTGGCTTAAACATGTTAAAAATGAGACATGAAACTGGGGGATGTTTTCCTCTTTCTTTTGATTCTAATTTGATGCAAAGGCACATCCTCCTTTCTTCGAGACCGTGTTATATTTGATTTTTTTTACCCACCCAATGCATTGTTTTCCTACATTCCACTCTGCTCTCCTGCGTTTAAATCATCCCAGTGTTTGCAGCGAAGCAGGAGGACAAAAATAACTGTGCTCTCAGAGCCAAGCAGTGGAATTTTCCTGCATTTCTCCCCTGGTGACTCCTGGAGAGCGGAAATGCTTCTGCATTTCTCTTTGCAACAACCAGAGGCTTTCCCTGCTGCGCTCCTGTCTTTTTCCCTCTGTGTCTCCCCAGAATTTGGGGTTGTTTGCTGGGTGTTGAGTCACCATCAGCCTGAGCTGGAGGTTGGAGGGTTGATGTCTCAGGGCTTGCATTGGGATTCCTTATTCCAACTGCAGCTCTTCCTTCCTTCCCTTCCTCCGATGCACAAACACTGGTTTTCCAGCCCTTTTTCCCATTCCCTTCTCCCTGTTTTCCTGCCTGGGCAGGGCCACCCCTGCCTGGTGCTGGGGGTTGTTTGGTGTGCTCGGATCCCATCCCTGCTCTGGAGGAGGCAGCAGCTCCTCCTCCCTCCCCGGAGTGGATCACAGTGCCATGGAAAATTCCACCCGTGCTGAGGGCAGGGAGAGAGAAGGGAGGGACAGCAACCCCAACACTGCTGGAGGAGCTCCAGGAGCAGCAGCCCAGGGGCAGGAGAGGAGAGTTGGGGTTGAGGAGCGCCAGGGGCAGGAGAGGAGGTTGGGGTTGAGGAGCGCCAGGGGCAGGAGAGGAGGTTGGGGTTGAGGAGCACCAGGGGCAGGAGAGGAGGTTGGGGTTGAGGAGCACCAGGGGCAGGAGAGGAGATTGGGGTTGAGGAGCCCCAGGGGCAGGAGAGGAATTTGGGGTTGAGAAGCACCAGGAGGAGCAGCAGCCAAGGAGCAGGTGAGGAGATTGGGGTTGAGGAGCACCAGGAGGGGCAGGAAAGGAGACTGGGATTTAGGAGCACCAGAGGCAGGAGAGGAGATTGGAGTTGAGGAGCCTCAGGGGCAGGAGAGAAGACTGAGGATGAGGAGCCCCAGGGGCAGGAGAGGAGACTGGGATTTGGGAGCACCAGGAGGAGGAGCAGCCTGGGGCAGGAGAGGAGATTGGGGTTGAGGAGCCCCAGGGGCAGGAGAGGAATTTGGGGTTGAGAAGCACCAGGAGGAGCAGCAGCCAAGGAGCAGGTGAGGAGATTGGGGTTGAGGAGCACCAGGAGGGGCAGGAAAGGAGACTGGGATTTAGGAGCACCAGAGGCAGGAGAGGAGATTGGAGTTGAGGAGCCTCAGGGGCAGGAGAGAAGACTGAGGATGAGGAGCCCCAGGGGCAGGAGAGGAGACTGGGATTTGGGAGCACCAGGAGGAGGAGCAGCCTGGGGCAGGAGAGGAGATTGGGGTTGAGGAGCCCCAGGGGCAGGAGAGGAATTTGGGGTTGAGAAGCACCAGGAGGAGCAGCAGCCAAGGAGCAGGTGAGGAGATTGGGGTTGAGGAGCACCAGGAGGGGCAGGAAAGGAGACTGGGATTTAGGAGCACCAGAGGCAGGAGAGGAGATTGGAGTTGAGGAGCCTCAGGGGCAGGAGAGAAGACTGAGGATGAGGAGCCCCAGGGGCAGGAGAGGAGACTGGGATTTGGGAGCACCAGGAGGAGGAGCAGCCTGGGGCAGGAGAGGAGATTGGGGTTGAGGAGCCCCAGGGGCAGGAGAGGAGATTGGGGTTGAGGAGCCCCAGGGGCAGGAGAGGAGATTGGGGTTGAGGAGCAGCAGGGTCAGGAGAGGAATTTGGGGTTGAGGAGCAGCAGGAGCAGGAGAGGAGCTGCAGCTTTGGGGCCAAAGCGCTGCAGCACCGAGCAGGAATTGCAGTGGGATTGATGCTCTTGGGAAGGGAACAGGGCAGGGATTTCTCCTCTCATCCACCTCTCTGGGACAGGCTTGGAGAGGCCTCTCCCCAGGGTGTCCTCTGCTGGATTTTCCAGAGGCTTTAATGGCTTTCCCAGAAACTCCTTTTGGAGGGGGGTGTGTCCCTCGGATGTGGCTGTGCAGAATTCCTGACAGATTTGTGCCTAAGGAGCCTCTCCCTGAACTCACAACCAGGTGGCATCTCTTGGTTCTGGAGCCCAGACAGCAGGAGGGAGTTCTGGCTTCCAAATGCATGAGGCCAAATTTGGTTCCCCGTGGAACTGTGTGAGGATTTGCAAGGAGGACCAAGCCCATCAGAACTCCTCCAGATCCTTAAGGCAAGGGTGCCCTGGAGCTCAGTGGCCCTGGAATGCCAGGCTGGCATGACCTGGCACTGGTCCCTTGGCTCCAGTCACAGCCCACACCACATGGGCAGCTCTTCTGGAGGACTGCAGGGAGGGCTTTTTTACCATCCCACCCCTCCCATCCCAGAATTCTGGGCTCTCTGGAAGGGCTGCAGGGCTCAGCTGGGGCTGCTGAGGTGGGTGTTTGTGGAGGAGCCTCAGCATCAGGGGAGGTGGCCCAAGAAAAGCATCTCCAGGGTGTTTTCCAGGGGTGGCTCCAGCCCAGGGCACTGACCCAGCACTGCTGCCTCAGCCACCACTGCCCCTCTGGGGGTGTTGGTGGTGGAACCCTTGGAGAGGGGTGGAATTGAACCTGGTGCAGTGTGAGGGACACCAGGGGGGCTTGTTTGTGCCCCTATCTCCTGTATTTCCTGCTCAGACTCCTGGTCTTGAGGACTTCCCTCCAAGAGGACCTTTAGGGAGATGGACTGTGATAAGCCTGGTAGATCAGCTTGGTAGAGTTGACTTAGTGAAAATCCGTAACTCTGGTGGAACAAAATCTTCTCTTGTTAGGCCCAGTTTTTAATTCAGGCTGGGATGTTTGATCCTGCTTGGGTAATAAAACTTCACTTGAGGCCGTGTGGTGCTTCAAGGAGAGGTGTCCCTGTGGAATCCTGGAATGGTTTGGGCTGGAAGGGACCTGAAAGATCATCTCATTCCAACCCTGGACACCTCCCACCAGCCCAGGCTGCTCCAAGCCCTGTCCAACCTGGCCTGGGACACTCCCAGGGATGGGGCAGCCACAGCTGCTCTGCCCACCCTGTGCCAGGGCCTGCCCACCCTCCCAGACACCAATTCCTTCCCAATAGCCCACCTAACCCTGCCCTGCTCCAGCTCAAGGCCATTCCCCTTGTCCTGTCCCTTGGAATACTCTCTCTAATGCAGACAGGATTGTGGGTCCAGCTCTGTTGGCAGTGCTGGTTCCTTCACAACATTTCAAGGGAGGAGGAGTGGCCATGGACACCAGGATGGGCAGAGGATGGAGCAGCTCTGCTGG
>VWZD01003846.1:30082-53136 GCA_013396695.1 Sakesphorus luctuosus | reverse complement strand
GGGATTCTGTGATTTTTTGCACTCTGTTGGGTTATATATACACACTTGATTGCTCTCACCTGCAGGAACAGTGTACATGATGTTGCAGATGAATTTCAGGTACATCTCATGAAGAAATAATGGGCTCTGACTCTGCATTTGTGCCCCCTGTGCCTGTGTGCCCGGTGTGACACAGGGCAGTGAAGGGCAGGACAGCTCTTTGCTCCTCAGGTGAACTGGAGTGTCAAAAACCTCTTGAAAAATTGTGGTTGGGCTCCTGAGGGAGCTGCAGTTCTTCAGCAAGGGAATTTATTGTGGAAATACAGTGAAGGACCCACCTGAGGGGCAGCTGAGGGCACTGGGCTTGTCCAGCTGGAGCAGAGGGCACTGAGGGCAGAGCTCAGCAGGGGCTGCAGCTCCTCCCGAGGTGCAGCTCCATCTCTGAGCCCTGAGAGCAGGGCCAGGCCCAGGGCACGGCTGGAGCTGTGTCAGGGCAGGGGCAGGTGGGAACTCAGCCAAAGGCTCTTCCCCCAGAGGGTGGTGGGCACTGCCCAGGCTCCCCAGGGCAGTGGGCACGGCCCCGAGGCTGCCAGAGCTGCAGGAGCCTTTGGGCAATGACAGGGGGGACTGTTGGGTTGTGCTAGGCAGGGCCAGGGGGGCAGTGAGTGGTCCCTGGGGGTCCCTCCCAGCTCAGGACATTCCATCAATTCATGACTAGCAAAGGAGAGTTCAGTTGAACTTTTTCATCTTTGAAATCAGAACCCTGAGCTTTAATTTCCAGCAACTCTGGCACCAAAATCCAAGAAAGAAAACCCACAAACCTCACTGAGGAAACTCCCTGGGATGGTTCCTTGAGCTCCAGCAGGTGTTGCCGTTCATGTTGCCTGTTTGTCCTTGCAGGTATTTCTTGATAGACCTGGAGGCTCCTCCTTCCATCGTCTCGGCCATGATGGAGCACCTTGGACGGGACATCGATGTCATCAGGCAGGGCTTCATCAAGCACCCCTTGGCCAAGCCAGAAGAGTGCCCTGGCATGATCCAACTGAGCCCTGAGGAGCAGCTCAGTGCCAGCAAGAAGTGACTTCCCCAAAATTTTGGACACCTTCCAAGTTGGTTGTTGCCACTTTGGAAGGTGGTTTTGGTAACTCAGGGCCCTCCAAGCCAACCAGCCTTGCCCTAGGGGTATGTGTGGTGAAGGAATTGGGACAGCTGAGGGAGGAGTTCCTTTGGTTTCCCATCCTTTAAACAGCCTTGATCCCTGTGCTCATCTTGATGTTTGACAGCTCTGAACATGGGTTTGCTTTTCTCTTGGATTGTTATGTTGGGAATGAAGATTCTCCACCAGCAGGACACTAAAAAAGGCATTTCTGCCAGAGGTTTATTCAGTGTGTGTGTTTGCAGAAGGCTGGGGTGGAAATGGAGCAGAGCAGGATGGGATTTGCTGGGGGCTTTTTTTTGGCTTGTTTTTTCTGGGGGGGAAAGGGAATAAAAGTGTGATTAAAAATAAAACTTGACTCATGTTTTGAAAGCGGAAAAGGTACGAGATGAAAAATAACTCGTGGTGCCAAAAGACACGTCAGAGCCCTTTGAGGTAAGAACTTTGTTCATAGGACAGGTAAAAAATTCTTCTCTCTAGAAACTTCCAGGGGGCAACTTGGAGACTAATCCTGGTTTAGGTGACCAGGAGAAGGAAAAGTGTTTTGTTTTAGCATCAACTGGACGTTTCCAACTGAGAAAAACATCAGGACAAAAGTCTTAGTGGGTATTTTTGTCTTTTTTTTTCTTTTCTCTTATGAGAATAGGAAAAAAAGGTCTTAATATATATATTTTTTGTCTTTTTTGGCTCTTGTGAAAAGAGGAGGGAGATGGGCCCTCATGAAACAGGACATGACTGAAGTTCAACCTCCTGTTCCTCACTGAATTCAGGAGCTGGATCCTTTCTGGGGGCAGGTTCTGTGTCCTCCTTTTTCCTTGGGCTGCAGAACTTCGAGGGGGAAAAGAATTGAGTGTTTCTTTTGAGTGTCTTCACTAAAACCCAGCCCTTCTCTTCCCCTGCATCTTTCTTTAGGAGGCATAGAATCCTAGAATGGATTGGGTTGGAAAACACCTCCGAGATCATCCAGTCCAACCCTTGGGCCAACTCCAGTCCCGTCACCAGATCATGGCACTCAGTGCCACGGCCAAGCTCACTTGAAAAACCTCCAGGGATGGGGAATCCACCCCCTCTCTGGGCAGCCCATTCCAATGCCTCAGCACTCTCTCTGCAAAGAAGTTTTTTCTGCTCTCCAACTTCAATTTGCCCAGGCAGAGCTTGAGCGCCCCGTGCCCCCTTGTCCTATTGTTGCATCAACCTGTGTGGTTTCGTTGGTTGGGATTTTCGTGTGTGTGTTTTTTTGTTTGTTTAAATCTCCTTTTCAGTCCAGGCTGTCCCATTTTGTCTCTCCTTCCCTGGAAAAAGCAGTGGAAGGAGAGAGGGAATGCAGCTGAGTGTGGAGGAGGTTGTGGTTGCTCCCAGTCTCTGTGCTGAGGTTGCTCCTGCTCCAGGCAGAGCTTTGTCCATCCCTGGGCTTGGCCTGTGGGACATCCTTCCCTCCATGGAAAGGAGGACCTGAAGGTCTGGGAGTCTGGGCTGCATTTTTGGCTCCCTGAGCTGCCCCTGCAGCTGCAAAGCCACACTTGGGGTGGCCAAAGTGCAAACAGAAGTACAGAATATTATAAAAAATGTGTCTTAAATGTTTCTCCTCAGCTTGACTTAAATAGGGCATGGACTGAAAGTCTGTTGGTCAGAGTTCCTTTGCCTGTGGTGGGAGTTTGGAAGTTCCTTTTTGCCTCTGGTGGGAGTTTGGGAGTTCCTTTGCCTCTGGTGGGAATTTGAGTGCTGGATGTCACTTGGGGAGAAAGGAGAATACTGAAGGTTCAGTTCTGTGGGCTGAGGCAAAAGGGAGCTGAGCAGGTGGAAATGAGCTGGGTTTGTCTTTAGTCACTTTTCCTGAGCATGGCACTAAATTTTGCCTTTCATGTGTCCAAGTTTCAATGATCTTGAGATCCCTGAGGCTGGCACAGCCCTCCCAGTCCCTGGAGCCCACCCTGTGCCCCATGCCCACCTTGGCACAACCCTGCCAGCCCCTGCAGCCCACCCTGTGCCCGATGCCCACCTTGGCCCCCAGCCCAGAGCACTCAGTGCCACGGCCAGTCCTGCCTTGGGCACCTCCAGGGCTGGGCACTCCAAACCTCCCTGGGCAGCCCCTGCCAGTGCCTGCCCACCCTTTGCAGGCAGAAATTCCTGCTGCTGTGCCCCCTGCCCCTGCCCTGGCCCAGCCTGAGGCCGTGCCCTCTGCTCCTGTCCCTGTGCCCTGGGGCACAGCCCGACCCCCTGTCCCGGCTCCCCCCTCCTGGCAGGGATTGCAGAGCCAGAAGGTGCCCCCTGAGCCTCCTTTGCTCCAGCTGAGCCCCCCCAGCTCCCTCAGCTGCTGCTCCAGCCCTTGCCCAGCTCCCTGGGCACCCTCCAGCCCCTCAGTGCCCTTTTGCCACCCCATCCCTGCCCTCAGCAGAAGTCCTGGATGCTCTTTAGCTCCAAGCCTGGCAGCTCATTATTGAACCCATGGCAGTGTCTGCCGGGCACCTTTGGGCACTCAGACACTCAGGCCTGTCTTTCCTGAGGGACCCATTTGTCACCTCACTTGATGGCCATGGATGGATGTCAGAGCAGACTTGGACTGCTTCCAGCTCATCCCAAGGGTGGATCAGCTGTCCCACACCCCTCCAAACACCAGGCCCTGCTGCAGCTCTGAGGGGAGGGACTGGAAGTCATCTCTGCATTTGGGCCCCAGATTGGGCAGTGCCACCAGTGGCCACCTGTGGCTGCCCCAGCCCTGGTGGTGCCTTCTCAGCACCAGGATTTATTTATAAAGCGTCTGTGAAGGGCCACTCTCCCCTTCATAATTGATACTTTCTAATAGGAACATTCTTTGTTTTTATTTACTGGGGGAGGCTTGGGCTGCACCTTGGTCAGCCCAGCCCTGGAGTTGGATATTTTGGGAAGTGAATGCCCAGGGGGATAAATGCAGGGATGGAGGTGAGCAGGTCAGCCTGGAGCAGTTCTGGGCCTGAGCACAGAGTTGTGTTGTGGAATAAAGTGAGTGTTTGTGCCCTGAGTGATCACAAACCCTCCCTGCAGAGCAAGGGGAGCCTCCAACACCTTTCCCTCTTCCATCAGCAACACCCAGGTTGGCCCACTGCGCTCTGACAGACTCCTGATCTCCAGAGTGCAAATCCAGGACACTGTGGAGCTGCTGGAGAGCCAGAGGAGTCTGTGCAGCCAAACCATGGTTTGAACTGTCCCACTGGGCATTCCCAAAGGCCACCTCTCTCTTCCAGCCAATTTTCCACAATCCCATCACCCCAGCAGTTTGGGCACCAGTAATTCATATTCTGTTTGCCAAAGAAGTTAAGAGTGAAGCTCCTCAACCCTCCCTTAGACTGTGTGTGTAAAATGAGTGGTTCTCTGCTCCCACATGCTCTGGTTTTCTTGTTTGGGGATTGTGGGGATGCACAGAGTTGGGTAAGCATTAAAATAACAGCTGGCAGCTCTCCTGGCTCGGGAATGTTTTCTCAGCAAACAAATGAGCACGATGGTTTCATGGGGAAGGTTTTGGGTATGTCCTCAATTACTCCTTTTCCTCCTCTTACCCTCCTTTCACAGCTGAATTCTGCACTCTGGAGGTTTCTCAGGCACACTGAGGGCACTGCACCATCCAGGAACTCCAAGGCCACTGCCCTGGTCTGGAGGAGTTTGTGTGTTCAGGGCTTGGCTCCCATGGACTGCCAGAGCACCACAGTCCCCTTCATTGTAGTGTCAGCTTTGAGAATTCCAGGGGTTTCTGGCACTGAATGTTTGAAAGACACTAAAAATCACCTGCTTGGGAGCTGCAGGTCGAGCTGAGGCCAACCCAGGGATGAGTTGCTTTGAAAGCCACCCAGGGATGGATTGGAATGGTGAAGGTCCAGGTGGCTCATGGGCTCCTTCTGCTGAACGTTGGCTTTGGTCCCAAAACGTGTCACCTGCTGCTCCTCAGGAAGGGGCTGCACTCCCAGAGGAAGGAGGAGTTTGGGATGGAAACCAGGCCTGTTGGAGGCAGGAATTTCTCCTCAGAGGTGAGCACTCTGCTCAGAGAGGTTCCGAGGATCTGGCCAGAACTGCCAGGATCTCCAGCAGACTGTTCATTGTGGAGTCACAAAGTGGTTTGGGATGGGAAGGACTTCAAAGACCATTCCATGCCCTGCCATGGGCAGGGACAGCTTCCACCAGCCCAGGTTGCTCCAAGCCCTGTCCAACCTGGCCTTGGACAGTTCAGGGACCTCCTCACCCTCTTTGGGTCACCACCCTCACTGGGAAGACTTTGTTCCAAATACCTTAATCTATCCCTGCCCTCCATCAGTTCGAAGCCATTCCTCTTGTCCTGTCCCTCCAGGCTCTTGGAGAAGGTCCCTCTCTACCTTTCTTGTAGGTCCTGGAAGGTCTCAGTTCTAAGACAAACCCCCCAGTTATTTCCAACTCATGGCAGGTAAGAACAGGCTTAAGGACCACGAGCATTTCTTAGAGGGTGAGGGGCTTGTTCTTGGCCTTGCAGATTTTCTGAGTGGCTTTTCTCAGACTGTTCCTGGCAGGAGTTTGGTGTCACATCCCCCAGAGAGCTCCTGGAAAAACACAACCTACAGCAAATGAGCTGCTTGAGAAATTCCTTGGAACTGGTCTCTCCACCCACTGAAACAGAACAAGGGATTAAAAAGAGTCATTGTGGTGTCCTTTCCTAGAATTTGGAGATTTGAACAGAAGTGAGAGTTGATGTGGAGCCGAAACCTTCATTTTTCCAACTGTTTCCTGAAGGAAGATTGAAAAGGTGTGACTCTCAATGACCTGTGGAACGTGTTGCTTTCTTGGTGCTGCTTCAGGAGACCTTCAGAAACCCTCTGGCTGCAGCTGAGGGACCACCTCAAGCTGCTGCTGCTCCTCCTTGGGGAGGGCTGGGAGAGGCACCACTTCACGCTGGTGAAGGAGACACTGAGGCACCACCAGACTCCAGCTCTGAACTGTCCCAGGTCCCCTCTGAAAGCATTTCTGCTGAAGGTGAGGCAGGCTGGAGACATGGGAGGGTCTGACCCTCTGCTGGGTTTGTGCTTGGGCTGCCAGGCCAGTCCAGACTGGCATGTAGGACATGTGCCTCTTAAATCCTGAGGGAGCTTTTGTGGGATGCTGAGATTCCAGTGGAGCAGGACAAGGCTCCTGGCTGAGCTTTGGAGGAGCAGAGAAGTTCTGGATACTCAGAGAAGCTGTGGCTGCCCCATCCTTGAGAGTGTCCCAAGCCAGGCTGGACAGGGCTTGGAGCAGCCTGGGCTGGTGGGAGGTGTCCCTGCCCATGGCAGGGGTGGGACTGGGTGGGCTTTGGGGTCCCTTCCAACCCAAACCAATCCATGAGTCTGTTATTTTCCCTCTCTTTTCTCTCCTGCTAAACTGTCTTCATCTGAGCCCCCAAGTTTTCCCTTTGTCCTGATGTTCTCCCCCATGTCCCTGGGATGGAGTGAACGTGTCTGTGCCATCTTTAGCTCCACATGAAACCCCAGGGGTCGTTTCTGGTGTCCAGTGTGGGACTTGAAGGGTGGAGGAGATCACAGAATCTGCAATCCCAGAATTATCAGGGCTGGAAGGGCCCTCTGGAGGTCACCCTGTCCCACCCCCTGCCCAGGCAGGGTCACCTGGGGCAGGTGGCACAGGATCAGGTCCAGGTGGGTTTGGGATGTCTCCAAGAAGGAGACTCCATACCCTCTCTGGGAAGCTGTTCCAGGCTCTGCCACCTCCATGGAAAGAAGTCCTTCCTCATGTTGAGGTGGAACTTGTTGTGCCTCAGTTTCTTGTCCTGTCCCTGGGCACCTCTGGAGAGACACCAATGGCATGACTGGAGTGTCTTCAAAGTGGTTTGTTAGAAAACTTCCTTTGGAACCTTCAGCAGTTGCTGCTCCCAGTGCTGATTTCTTTGCTCTCAGAGTTGTGCTCTCAGAGTCGTGTCCTGCAGCCACTCATGGCTCTTCCCACCCTGCAGGAACTCACCTGGCAGGGCTGGGTGAAGCTCAGCCTTCTCTCCTCTGGGTGACACTGGTCATGAGGCTGATCTGGTGTTTGTGCTCAATGTCACCATCATCACCTGGAACTGTGGGATCATGGGGTGAGTTGGGTTGAAGGGACCTCAAAGCCCAGCCAGTGCCACCCCTGCCATGGGCAGGGACACCTCCCACCAGCCCAGGCTGCTCCAAGCCCTGTCCAACCTGGCCTGGGACACTCCCAGGGATGGGGCAGCCACAGCTGCTCTGCCCAACCTGTGCCAGGGCCTGCCCACCCTCCCAGACACCAATTCCTTCCCAATATCCCACCTATCCCTGCCCTCTGACAGTGAGATGCCATTCCCTGTGTCCTGTCCCTCCATGCCCTGTCCAGAGTGTCCCCCCAGCTCTCCTGGAGCCCCTTCAGGCAGTGGTTTCTCTGCAGGTTTCTGTTCCTGGTGGTGGATCCTGCCCAGGAGAGCAGCTTTTGCCCCAGGCAGGTTCTCCACTGACTCAGAGCAATCCTTGGAGTGCTGTGGGGAGGGTGGGGAGGGTTCTCCATCCCAGCCACCCAATCCCTGCTGTCCATGCCATTCCTTGGGGGCCTGGAGGACTCTAAAAACAGCTGAGGGTTAAACCCCCTCCGTTGGGAAGAGCAGGAGCCCCCTGGGAGGGTCATTGTGGTATGAATTCCATGGGCCTGGAAGAAAGGACAATAGTGGTGGCCCTCATGTGAGAAGCCACAGGAATGTGGTGGGTTCTTGCCATGGGCCGTGTGGCCAAGCCACTGAAGCCACTTGGAGTGCCCTGGGAGGTGGTTTTGCCCAAAGTATTTCCGAAGGGATTTTTGTGAGGTTGGCAGCAAGAAGGGCAGAGGTTCCTCAAGGTGCCTCATGGCAAACACATGCCCAGGGTTTGGGTTCATGGAATCACAGAATTATTGGGGTTGGCACAGCCCTGCCAGCCCCTGCAGCCCACCCTGTGCCCCATGCCCACCTTGGAAAAGCCCTGCCAGCCCCTGCAACCCACCCTGTGCCCGATGCCCACCTTGTCCCCCAGCCCAGAGCACTCAGTGCCACGGCCAGTCCTGCCTTGGGCACCTCCAGGGCTGGGCACTCCAACCCTCCCTGGGCAGCCCCTTCCAGTGCCTGCCCACCCTTTGCAGGCAGAAATTCCTGCTGCTGTGCCCCCTGCCCCTGCCCTGGCCCAGCCTGAGGCCGTGCCCTCCTGTCAGGGAGTTGAGGTTTTAATTCAATGCCATTGATTTCTCCTTGGATCTTCAGGAAAATTTGTTTATTTTTCTATTTTTTATTATATTTTAATGTTATATTTCATATTAATAATAAAATATACTGTATAAATGTTTGCTATTTATTACCATTTATTATACATTATTTCCTTCTTTGCCAGCCCTGTTGATTTCAATCCAACTCCAGAACTTGCTGATGCCATCCAGGTCCAAAACCCAGAACTCTCCTGAAGGATTTCCAAGAAATCCTTGGAAAATAACAACCCTCCAACTCTTGGCAGAGAGAAGACTCTCCAGGTGGGCCAATTAACCTTGATGAGTTTTCTCCTCTTTGCTGTGTGTGCAAACACCTTGTGGGGTTTGTTGGGATCCTTTGGGGTGCAGGGCCAGGCCCTTGGCTCTTCCAGACTGGCATCCTCTGGGCAGGGGTAGGGCAAGGTTAAGGTTTTCTCTGACTTCAGGGAAACAGGTGCCATTTGTTGGTGACATCTCTTCAAGTTCTGTCCCTTTTGTGGAGCTTAGAGAGAATTCCAGGGCAAATGCCTGAATTTTGTCCCTTCTCCAGTTCAGGTTTTCCACTGTTGGTTTTTTTGCCATGAAGAAGTTCAGGTCTGGTTTTTAACCTGAGCCTCAGTGACAGGACAGAAACCCTTTCCATCAGGACATGTCACTCCTCCTTCCATTCCATGGGACCTGCTTGTGCTTAATTGGCTCTCAAGCCCTATCAGGTGTCCTTCTGTAATTAGATTAATTTTCACATGTTCTCCTGCACTTCTCTCATCTCTCCTTTGGTGCATTCCCAAATCAATTCCTCCTCTTTGGAGCTCTCTGTCATTGGCAGTGGCCAAGGAGCTCTTGGAGGAATGTTCTACTCAGATATTCTGCTCAGATATTGCTGGGGACAGGGGATGGGCACTGCTGGCACTGCTGAGGCACCTCCAGGGCTGTGCCCAGTTCTGGCCCTCAGGGAAGGGACACTGAGGGGCTGGAGAATGTCCAGGGAGCTGGGAAGGGGCTGGGGAAGGTTCTGGAGAATGTCCAGGACAGGGAATGGAGCTGGGGAAGGGTCTGGAGAACGTGAGGAGCAGCTGAGGGGGCTGGGGGGGTTTATCTGGAGAAGAGGAGGCTCAGGGGGGACCTCATTGCTCCGCACAACTCCCTGACAGGAGGGGCAGTGAGGGGGGTCAGGCTCTTCTGCCATGGCCCAGGGGAAAGGGGGAGAGGAGATGGCCTCAAACTGCACCAGGGCAGGGGCAGAGCAGAGATTGGAAACAACTTCTCCCTGTAGGAGAGGTCAGGCCTTGGAATGAGTGTCCCAGGGAGGTGGGGCAGTCACTGTGTGTGGAGTGTCCCAGAGGGGGCTGGATGTGGCCCTTGGGAACATGGATTGGGGTGATCCTGGTGGTGCTGCTGTTGGTCCTGAGGGTCTCCTCCAGCCCCTGGGATGGTGCAAAGGTCATGGAGGAGATTGGATGTGCAGCAGGTCTTGGAGGATTTCTTCGGAGCTGCCCTTCAGCTCCACACACCTCAGGGGGCCTCAGATGCTTCAGGTCCATCAGAGTTTCCCAGCAGGTTCTGGCTGTCCTGGGCCCTTCTCGCTGCCACAACCCAACCTCCTTTGGGTTGGCCCAACCACCTCAGTCTGGAGTGAACTTCTCTCTCTGGAGGGCATCAAACTTCTCCTGAAGGGGAAGTTCCTCTGCTCCCTCCTCTGGTTCTTCACTCCCACTGGAAATTGGGTTCTTTCTGCCTGGTTTCCTCCAACTTCCCATCTGTTGAGAGGCAGATTCCCACTTTTAGGTGTGAGAAATCCCTGGATTTGTCTGCTGAGATGCACATTCCCATTGTCTCATGGACCTTAAAAAAAAGAGGAGGTGGAATCTCTGGATCTCCACTCCCCCAATTGGTGAAACCAATTTGTCTCTTTTAATATCAAATGTTGGCAAAGCTGCATTTTTGATGCAGGAAAAGTCCTCTATAATGGGATATGTTTATTTGCAGCTTTGATTTAGGTTTTTATTTGCAGCTTTGATTTGGATTTCTGTATTACCAACAAGCAAATCTGTTCCTTCCAAGAGTCTTTCCCTGGAGGAGCAGTAGGAGGCAAAAAAAAAATCTCATTTAAGAAGAGAAACAGGGAGACAGTCTGGGGAAATAAGACACCAAACCTGGAGAAAGGAAAGAGGAGTGGCCACACCTGGTGTTTTTTGGTAAGAAAAGGGAGATACTTAAACCAAAGGAAAATAATGAAATAGTTTGAGGAAACACTTGAACAAACAGAGCAAGTGGCCTAAGCTGGAAGAAGGAAATTCAAGAGTGAGTGGGGAAATAAATTCATTTTAGAACTAAATGATCCAAGTTGTGCTCCAGCACTCCTGTGTTCTGTGTCCCAAGTCATGAGGCTGCTGAGGGTGGGACTGAGGAAGGGGAGAACATGCAGGGAGGGCAGAGGGCAAGAACCTCAGTGGTCAGAAAGGACACTTTGCCCAGAGCAGCTGTGGCTGCCCCAGCCCTGGGAGTGTCCCAGGCCAGGTTGGACAGGGCTTGGAGCAGCCTGGGCTGATGGGAGGTGTCCCTGCCCATGGCAGGGGTGGCACTGGGGGGGCTTTGGGGTCCCTTCCCACCCAACCCAGTGTGGGATTCCAAATAAATCCCCCTTTCAGTTCAGGCCCCAGGAGTGTTGGAGGTGGCCCTGGGGAATGCCAATGTTCCGGTGGGGTCTGCAGAGCCTTCTCCTCCTTCCCCAGGGATGCTCCTCTGGGCCTCTTCTCTGGGTTTCCTCCCAGCTGCAGTTCCAGCTGGGCCTTTGCAGGGCCCTGGTGGTCCCTGGTGGTCCCTTGGCTGGGTGGCAGTGATTGGCACGTGCCCTTTGGTTTGCAGAGCAGGAGGTGCTGCAGAAAGTGCATTTCCCTCCAAACCCAGGCTCAAGAAGAACCTGACTTGGTTCTCCCAATGTTTTAAATCTCTTGGGAGTTATCCCAGGATATTCCAGGTCACCTGGAGGTTATTGGGGAAATCCAGAGATAAAGGGATCGTCCATCAGCAGGAACAACAAGGGCTTCAAAATGAGGAGAATTGGGTGTAGTAGAATCTTCTCCTTGCATTCTCCTTTGTCTCAGGGCCTTTCTCCCAGAAGTGGCCACACGACTTTC
The DNA here is from genome assembly GCA_013396695.1 of Sakesphorus luctuosus. Taxonomy (NCBI): domain Eukaryota; kingdom Metazoa; phylum Chordata; class Aves; order Passeriformes; family Thamnophilidae; genus Sakesphorus; species Sakesphorus luctuosus. Next base: position 41,661 of record VWZD01003846.1, on the reverse strand, counting down.
AAAGGGAGGTGCTTTGATCACTCAGATGGCCACAGGTTTGGGAACCAAAACTGCCCCCACATTAAATGGATTTCTGCTCTTTTCCTCCTGCTGCACATTTTATTTTGGAAAATAACCTGATTTTTGACAATTCTACCATTGGGTTTGATTCAAAACCTTTTTATTCTGGTTTATTTTGTATTTTATCTTGTTTGAAACTCTTTCAGGGTGCTGTGAGTGCTGTTGTACACACAGTGGGACACACAGGCCAAACATTCTGTCACTGGGATTTTGCTTTTCCATTTCATTCTAAATGTCACGTGGAGCAGCCTCTGCAACTGTTCTGCTGCCTTTCTTTTCTGTGTCAAAGCAGCAAAGTATCCTGTGAGAGAAACAAAGATGTTTTGATCCCTCTCAGGCAGCAACTGCCCTTAATGCTGTTAAAAATAACACTTTGGGGTAGAATGGGAGGATATTTAAATGCTGGTGTGTCGTGTTGTGACATATCATGGTTAGCCAGAGTATGATTTTATTGGTTAGTCATGAAATAGCAGGAAAAGAGGAGGTAAGAGAACTTCCATAAGATAGGAATTATTTTAAAGTGAAGATTCAAAGTCTTAAAACTTGCTCTGGAATTGGGTTTAATTCAACCCACTGAACCAGTTCTTTGACCAGCCCAGAGCAGCTGTGGCTGCCCCAGCCCTGGGAGTGTCCCAGGCCAGGTTGGACAGGGCTTGGAGCAGCCTGGGCTGGTGGGAGGTGTCCCTGCCCATGGCAGGGGTGGCACTGGGTGGGCTTTGGGGTCCTTCAACCCTAATTGTGCAGCCCCAAACATTGGGGGCTGCTGTAATTCTAGGCCTCCTACCAGGAGGTTTAAGCAAAGCCTTGCTGGTGTTCCACAAGAGCTGCTGTGGGGTGGGTGGTCTGGGCTTTGGGGGAGAAGGACAGATCAGGAATTCTGAGCTTGGCACCACTCAGGAACTTGGTGCTGTCACCAAACCCCCTTCAGCTGGGGTCAGATGTGCTCCAGCAATTCCTGGTGCTGGGGAGGAGCCTTTCAGGAGGCAGTTCCTCAGCTGAGCTCCATTTCTGCCCATTTTTAGGGCTTTGCCTCCTCTGCCCACTTGCCCAGCCCCCAGGGGGCAGGGGTGGTGGAGTCTGTGCCAGAGGTGGCTCAGGGTCAGCTGTGTGGGCAGGGCAAGGGGGGCATTCTGGCTCCTGCTCTTCATCCCTGGCCCTGTGGAGGTGCCAGGGTGTCATCCTGGGAATGCTGTCTGGGATAATCCATTCCACTGTCTGGAATGTGCTCAGCTTCTCCTTAAGGCTCAACAGGCAGAGCTGGAGCACAGACAGGCTGTGGTTTGTTCCCTCCTTGGCCAGGTGGGTGTTCAAAAGGGAATCAGTGCTGGAAGCTCCTCCTCACTCCTGAGGGATCCAGAAACATCTACTGATGTTCCCATGTTGTTGGAAGGAGCTCAGGTGGCCCCTGGAGCTGAGCCCTCGTTGGCTGAGGCAGAACTGGCTCAGTCTGTTCCTGGGGGCTCCTTTCTGATGAACAGCTCTCGCAGCTCATGGATCAGGGCTGGGAATGCTGCAGTTTGTCCCTTTTTTTTTCATTTGGGAGGAATCTCAGGCCTCACATCCCCTCTCACAGTTGGTTTTTTTTCCCTGAATTAATGAGCTATCACTTGAGGTTGAAACCTAAACCACTGGTCCCCTCCCTTCCCCCAGGGAGGGCCCTGCTGGGTGAAGCTTTGACTCCAAACCTCATGGAGTGGGATATTAAAGAACATTCCAGATGGGACCACACCAGGAGCTCTGGGCTCTTTTCTGGGCATCTCAGCACCAGAAGAGGCCTCTCCTCCCTGCAGCTCCTCTGGCAGTGTGGGCTGGGTGGTGCTGGAGGGCAAGGCTTGACCCCAAACTGAAGGAATGATTTGCAGATGTCCCCAAGAGGGGCACTGCCAGCCCTGGAGGAGCAGTGGCAGCTTAAAACAATTGATTAGAAGAAGTGGTGGCATCTTTCCCAGAACCTCTCCTCCCTGGCATGAAACTGGGGGATGTTTCCTTGTGGAGCAGAATGAGTGGGGGGAACTGGGAGGGTGCAGTGGCCACCGTGGGTTTGGAAGGATTTCAACTCCCTGCCCGTAGGGAATGAGGTGGGAGCTGCCTCTGCCTCAGGCACGGAGTGGGGAAGGACAACAAACATGCAGAGCTTTCCTGAGTTTTAGTTTTAAAGCCTTGTCTGAGCTCACCTCGACACGTATGTTGGATCTCCAACCAGCCAGGTGACCTCCAATGAGCCAGGTGATGTCCAGCCCCCCAAGTGACCTCCAACCAACCAGGTGACCTCCAACCACCTAGGTGACCTCCAGCCAGCCGGGTCACCTCCAGCCACTCAGGTGATGTCCAGCCACCCAGGTGACCTCCAACTACCCAGGTCACCTCCAGCCACCCAGGTGACCTCCATAGCAGCCAGAGAGAGTGCTCAGGCATTGGAATGGGCTGCCCAGAGAGGGGGTGGATTCCCCATCCCTGGAGGTTTTTCAAGTGAGCTTGGCCGTGGCACTGAGTGCCATGATCTGGTGACGGGACTGGAGTTGGCCCAAGGGTTGGACTTGATGATCTCGGAGGCCTTTTCCAACCCAATCCATTCTGTGATTCTGTGATTCAAACCCAATCTCTGTGTGCTCCTCCCCGGCCTTGTTTGCACCAACAGAGCTGCCCAATGGCCACGTGATGCTCCTGGTTTGGAACAAAAAAAGGGTTGTGCTCTTTGCCACCAGGATTTCTGCTGCAGAGGATGCCCCAGGAGGGTTCTGGAGCTGCTGGGAAGGGTTTGCTTTCCCTGCTGGGTGCAGAGCTGCACTCCAGGGAGTGCTCGTGGCTCTGGTCTGGGATCATGGCATTATTGTGGGCATTATTATCCTCTGATCAGAAGCAAAGCCCAGATCTGGGGAGGAGTGAATTATTTGCCCCAGCTGAAGGGAGTTTTTCAATCCTGCTCTAATCCTGCTTTTAAATCTCCTCAGCCACAATGACTTTTTTAATATTGTGTGTGACCAGAAAATTGAACTCTAGAAAACAGCAGGTTTTGTCAGGGGAGAGCAATAAGTTAGAAAAAAAAATAGCATTAGTTTGCAACCGAAATTGTGGCTGTCTCATCCCAGCCACTGATGCCAAGTCATGCTGCAGGTGCCAACCAAAGGCCACAATGGAAGGCCTTGATTCCATTACTCATGATGCTTAAACTGGCTCTTGAATCCATTTCTGGCCAGTCTGGAACAGCAGGACTCTCTGGAAACTCTGGGTGTCAGGAGAAAGTTCCCTACAGACCCTTTGCCCTTCAGGGAGTTGATCAAGATGCCAGTTTGGCTGCAGAGTTCCAGGGCACATCCAGCAGCATTCCCGTGCCAGGCCAATGGAACCAGAATCGGGCACAGGGATGGGGCTGAGCCCAAAAGGTCGCCCTGGGTCACTCAGACAGCTTGTCCTTCTCCCTCTGTGCCCCACACTTGTTGGCTCAGATGTGTGGCAAAAAAGAACAGGGAGAAAGCCCTGTCAGCATCCAGGGCAGGTGGGCACAAAGATCCTTTGCTTATGAGAGGGAGTCGTGGGCAATGTTGGTGATGGTGGGAATGGCAGGTTCATAAAATCACAGAACAAAATCCTGGAATGGGATGGGTTAGGAGGGACCCCAAAGCCCAGCCAGTGCCACCCCTGCCATGGGCAGGGACACCTCCCACCAGCCCAGGCTGCTCCAAGCCCTGTCCAACCTGGCCTGGGACACTCCCAGGGATGGGGCAGCCACAGCTGCTCTGCCCAACCTGTGCCAGGGCCTGCCCACCCTCCCAGACACCAATTCCTTCCCAATAGCCCATCTAGCCCTGCCCTCTGGCACTTTGAAGCCATTCCCCTTGTCCTGTCCCTCCAGCCCTTGCAAATGGTCTCTCTCCATCTTTCTTGGGGCTCCTTCAGCTCCTGGAAGGTCCCCCCAAACCTCCTCTTCTCCAGGCTGGCCAATGCCAGCTGTGCCAGCCTTTCCTCCCAGCAGAGCTGCTCCATCCTCTGCCCATCCTGGGGCCTCCTCTGGCCTCTCCAGCAGCTCCATGTCCTTCCTGTGCTGCCCCCAGGGCATGAGCAGCTCTGTAGGTGGGGCTCACCTGAGGGGCAGAGGGGCACAATACCCAGGACATTTCTGGGCTGGGCCATGTCCAGCCTCTCCCCCACCAGCCCCCCAAGTCCTTCTCCCAGGCCTGCTCCCTCAGCCCATCCCCAGCCTGGATCCATCCCAGGGATGCCCCAGTGCAGGGGCAGCCCCAGCCCTTGGGCTCTCACAAGGTGCTCCCTGGCCAAGGGTCCCACTGGGGACACCCCAAGAGCTGCTACCAAGGAGCCATTGAGGCCTCTTTGAGCTCCCTGGGAGGAGCCACTTTCATTGCTGGGGTCCCTCAGGAGGGAATCATTGTCTGTGCTGCCCTCGGGGAGTGCTGGGGAAGGAACTGCCTGGTGTTGTGCAAACCCACAGGGGGCACATTTCCCAAGGTGTTTATGCCACTCTGGAGGGCAATAGACCCAACGCTCCCAGCAAGGCTGGTCCTCATTATGGCAAACCCCATTTCTGGCTGCTCCTGAAGAAAGTCTGGAGCTTGGAAAAGCCAACAATGTGAATGACACAGGAAAAGAACTCAGTAAGGGAGTGAAAAAGGATGAGTTTAAGGGTGTAAACTGAGGGGAATCTCCTGTGAGACACAAGGACTTTCCTCAGAGGGAATTGGAGTTGTGTGCTTGAAATACTCTTTGCTGAGGTTAGGGGTTGTGGGAAAACAAACCCATGGACAGGGCTGTGTTGGGAGAGGGTGGATTGAGCCAGGGGAGTGGAAGGAAAAAGTCCAAGGGCTGTGTCATTAAAGGCTCTTAATTGAAGATACAGATAAGAGAGAGGGAGATGAGGGTTGGACAAGCACTGCAGGTTTTTGGTGGGAAAAGCCCTTGGTTGGTTGGAAAAAAAGGAGAGGGAAGTGTTGGTGTGTCCAAAGGTGGGCTGGGAATGGCTCAGGGCTGCCCCACACTCTACCCTCTGCAATCCCTGCCAGGAGGGGGGAGCCAGGGCAGGATTGGCATCTTCTCCAGGGCACAGAGACAGGAGCAGAGGGTATGGCCTCAGGCTGTGCCAGGGCAGGGGCAGAGGGCACACCAGCAGGAATTTCTGCCTGCAAGGGGTGGGCAGGGGCTGCCCAGGGAGGGTTGGAGTGCCCAGCCCTGGAGGTGCCCAAGGCAGGACTGGCTGTGGCACTGAGTGCTCTGGGCTGGGGGCCAAGGTGGGCATCAGGCACAGAGTGGGCTGCAGGGGCTGGCAGGGCTGTGCCAAGGTGGGCATGGGGCACAGGGTGGGCTGCAGGGGCTGTCAGGGCTTTTCCAAGGTGGGCATGGGGCACAGGGTGGGCTCCAGGGGTTGGCAGGGCTGTGCCAAGGTGGGCATGGGGCACAGAGTGGGCTCCAGGGGTTGGCAGGGCTGTGCCAAGGTGGGCATGGGGCACAGGGTGGGCTCCAGGGGCTGGCAGGGCTGTGCCAGCCTCAGAGATTCTGTGATTCCATGAATATTTCTCTGCTGGAACTGAGAAGTCTCTGCTAAGGGTTTGTGGGTTCTCTAAGATTTAGAATTCAATTCCCTTGAAGTTGGACGGCAGAAGGTGAAGCTTCTCCTCAATTTAATGCCCTGGGAGCAGCAAAACCCTCCAGATAAAAGCTCAGCAGGGTGGTTTTTTTCAGCAGTGAGATAATTTTGCAGCTCCAAATCTCCCTCTGGGAAACAGCCCAGGGAAGGGTGGACCTTCCACCCACCCAAATAGTCAGGACCCCACCCCAGGGCAGTGCTTGTCCCATGAGCTTTCACCCCAAAGTGCTCCCCCTGCAAGTGCCATGTCCCCGGAAGCCATCACAGCCACCTTGTGCAGCTCCTGCTCCCCCCTTGGATTTCATAGAATCACAGAATCCTAGAATGGATTGGGTTGGAAAAGCCCTCCCAGATCATCAAGTCCAACCCTTGGGCCAACTCCAGTCCCGTCACCAGATCATGGCACTCAGTGCCACGGCCAAGCTCACTTGAAAAACCTCCAGGGATGGGGAATCCACTCCCTCTCTGGGCAGCCCATTCCAATGCCTCAGCACTCTCTCTGCAAAGAAGTTTTTTCTGCTCTCCAACTTCAATTTGCCCTGGCAGAGCTTGAGCCCCCCCGTGCCCCCTTGTCCTATTGCTGAGTGCCTGGGAGAAGAGACCAACCCCCACCTGGCCACAACTTCCCTTCAGGCACTTCCAGACAGTGCTGAGGTCACCTCTCAGCCTCCTCTTCTCCAGCACAAACACCCCCAGCTCCCTCAGCCTCTCCCCACAGCACTTGTGCTCCACTCCCTTCACCAGCCTCCTTGCTCTTCTCTGGCCCCGCTCCAGCCCCTCAATCTCTTTTCTCAACTGAGGGGCCCAGAACTCAACACAACACTCAAGGTGTGGCCTCCCCAAGGCAGAGGCCAGGGGAAGGCTCACTGCCCTGGGCCTGCTGGCCACGCTACTTTGGATCCAGGCCAGGATGCCATTGGCCTTCTTGGCCACCTGGCCACACTCTTGGCTCCTCTTGAGCTTCCTGTCCCTCAGTCCCCCCAGGTCCCTTTCTGCCTGGCTGCTCTCCAGCCACTCTGTGCCCAGCCTGGAGAGCTGCAGGGGGTTGGGGTTGTTTGGGTTCACGTTGTATCATTTTGCACCTTTCCCCTTTGCAGAACTCTCGGGGTTGGAGCTGTGGGGTGGCTTTGCCCCCTCCAGGCTTGGGGGGTGAGAAGCTCTTCTGTTCCTGTTGGGAATGTGGTCCATTTAGAAGAGCTCCCCACACCCTTTCTCTGCAGGAGTCTCTTCATTTCTTTGTGGGCTTCGCCAGTTAAACTCTCCTTAATTTGGGGTTTTTATTGTTCTTTCCTGGTCTGTGATTTTTGAAAAGATGTTAATTTTCCTTTTGTTGTTTGCTGGTGACCACTTAATCCTCTCCCATTCCAGCTGTTATTCTTGTTGGGCTCCTCCAACTTGGCTGCTATTTGAAGTGTCTGTCATCTCCAGCTGGCCTTTGTTCTTCCAACAATGCCTTTGGGAGCCTCCCTGCTGAGCCACATTCCAAGGGGGTGTGTGGTTGGGAATGGACATTTTGGCCTTCCTTGCTCTTGGACTCCTCTCCTTCCTCCATCACCAAATCCCAGAGGAAACACAACCAGTTTACCTTGGACACAGAATGACAAGGAAATGTCACTTAAAGCCCAGCACGGGGAGTTTATGGGCTCTAATTCAACACTTGGGGGCTGATGGTGATTCCACCTCAGTTTGGACAACCCTGATGGAGAACGAATCCCTTCTGAAGCCTCCCAGCAGCTCCACAAACATCTAAGAGCTGCCTCCTTCTCCTTGCTCTTAAGGTGGAAACAATCCAAAAAACCATGAATCATTCCTTCCAAAACAGGTGAGGAGAAGATGAGACACCTGAAGGTCTCCCTGGATGTTCACGTGGCTAAGAGGGGAAGTCCAGATCTTTATCAGGCAACAAATATTTTCCATTCAGTTCCAAGAATTTCACCTCAGAAGACCTTGAGCCCTCAATAATCACTTTCTAAGAGGGCGTGGGCATCACAGTTGGGATGATTTCTGAGAAACTTGGGGTGGTGAGGCCCAGATTTTAAAGCTATTTGGGCTCCAAGGGGCAGACTCAGCTGTCAAACAGCAATGTTGGTCACCTCAGCCCAAAGAGGAGACTCAACTCCAATATTCAGGCAGGGACCAACTCCAGGGACTGCAGGAGTGCAACAAAACAGGTGAAAACTGGGACAGTTCCTCCTTTCTTGGCAGATTATGGTTTTCTTGCCTCCAGATGGACAAGTAGATGTGCCCAACAGGAGGAGAGGATTTAGGATTGGGACTTGTGACCCCTCTGGAAGGAGCCAGCTTTCCTGGGCTGGGTGGGATTGAAGGAACTGCCTGGTCCTTGGAAGCCCCCACTGGCTGGTTTGGGCACCTTCTGGCTTGTTGGATTCATTTCTCTGGGACCTGAAGGTCCTGCAGGTGGACTCAGCCCCATCACAGCCTCTGTTCACTGGTTGGGCAGCTCAACACTCAGCACTCCCAGCCAGGCTCTGTCCACCCCTGGGTGGAAATGGCTCATGAACACCAAGAGGCACAGAAAAGTGGGCTCAGTTTGGAGGACTTGCCCCTTGCTGGACTTCAGGTGACTGGGTATGGTGGAGCTGGGACAGCCTGGTCTGCTCAGCAGGGACTGTGCTGCACAAACTGGTTTGGTTTGAAGGGTTTGTGTCACTTAAAATGGTCAAAGAGAGGGCAAAGGACTTCGGGAAATGACCTTTGGGTATCCCAAAAAGCTTGGTCAGGGCTGGATGTTCTCACTGACATGGCAAAGGCTCAGCCCTGAAAGCCTTTTCAAGGTCCTGCAGAACCAAGTCGTGCCCATGGGCTCAGTTTTGGTGCCTCCACCCTCATAAACACTCAGTGACCTCTCTGGGAAGCCCTGAAGGCTCTGACAATCTCCTTCCACTTCTGTTGCTGTGAAGCTTCACCTCTTTGTCCCTTGTGGTCTCCAAGCCAGGGCTGAGAGCTGGTGTTGAGTTTGCTGGAGGGCCTGGAGTTGAGCTGGAGGAGTTTATGATCTGGTTGCTGGCCCAGGGCAACTTTCTGGACAGAAAATGCTGTCCTGATGGGCTGATGTCACCCAGGCTGGCCATTTCCATCCAAATGTTTAAGTTCCTGAGAAAACAAGTTTGGGATTGACTGTGGGGCTTTGTCAAGGTGTGATCTTTGAGCAAACCATCTTGGACAAGAAAGATCCTGGAGAAGAGGAGGTTTGAGGTGACCTCAGTGTGGCCTTCCAGGAGCCGAAGGAGCCCCAAGAAAGATGGAGAGAGACCATTTGCAAGGGCTGGAGGGACAGGACAAGGGGAATGGCTTCAAAGTGCCAGAGGGCAGGGACAGATGGGATATTGGGCAGGAATTGGTGTCTGGGAGGGTGGGCAGGCCCTGGCACAGGGTGGGCAGAGCAGCTGTGGCTGCCCCATCCCTGGGAGTGTCCCAGGCCAGGTTGGACAGGGCTTGGAGCAGCCTGGGCTGGTGGGAGGTGTCTCTGCCCATGGCAGGGGTGGCACTGGATGATTTTTAAGGTCTTGCCCTGTTTGTGTCTTTCTTTGCCCCTCCATCCCCGCACAGGGCAATGAGCTCAGCACTTGGGCTCGTGGCAGCTGAAGCTGCAGAGCTGGAGGTCCCATCTCATCACTGTGCTGACCATCTCGGCTGGCCCAGGGCAAGTCGACAGTGTCAGACAATCCCAGAATGGAATGTGTTGGAAGGAACCTAAAGCCCATCCAGTGCCACCCCTGCCATAGGCAGGGACACCTCCCACCAGCCCAGGCTGCTCCAAGCCCTGTCCAACCTGGCCTTGGGCACCTCCAGCTCCTCCTGACCCCATCACCCCCCTCTCTACACAGCTTGAGATGTCCCACCTGCCAGAGAAAGATCTTCTCCTCCTCAGAAATGGTGCCAGTTTCCTGGAGAACCACCCAGCTGGAATTGAGTTCCAGGGAAGGAACAACTCTTTTCCCTCTGAGAAGCTTCTGTAACTTGGTGGTGTCCCTTGAGCTGGTGACAAACTGTGCCTTTGGGAAAGCTCCCAGCCTTTTCCCAGGAATTCTGGAGGTGTCTGGCCCTGCACATGTGGCCTGGCACCAGTCCCTGGTGCAGCTCAGGGGTTGGCCTGGCTCAGATATGATCTTGACTTCAGTAAATTCGTTATCTCCCCGTGCTGCAGGAACACAAAGACTCTCTTTGGACAATTAGGGCCACCAGGGAGGTTTTGGGAAGCTGATTGTTCCCTCCTGGGAGGAGATGAAAGACAGGAGTGGGAAAGAGAAGAGATTTTTCATGAGAGATCTGAAGATTAAACCCGAGGGGCTGCTGGGGCTGGAGATGTGGCTTCTGCTTTGTGTCACTGAGGGGATTTCAAATGCTTGGCTCCTGCCCATGTTGGGAGGTAAATGGTCCTCCAGCTGAGCTGGCTCTGCCTTCTTGGAGCTGGATTAGTCCCTAATTAAATCTGGGGAAGGGTGTAATGAGAGCCTCAACTCCATCAAAGCAAAGGCAAACACCGAGTGTGCTCCAGCCCCCTGAGCCCTTCCTGCTGCCCTGGCTGCTCCCAGCAGGACCTTTGGAGAAGGGAAGAACCTGGAGAAGCTTTGGGGTCACTCCCTGCTGCCCTGGCTGCTGCCAGCAGCACCCTGGGACAAGGAGGAACCTGGAGAAGAGAAGCTTTGGGGTCACTCCCTGCTGCCCTGACTTTGCCAGCAGGACCCTGGAACAAGGAGGAACCTGGAGAAGCTTTGAGGGCACTCCCTGCTGCCCTGGCTGCTGCCAGCAGGACTCTGGGACAAGAAGGAACCTGGAGAAACTTTGGGGTCACTACCTGCTGCCCTGGCTGCTGCCAGCAGGACCCTTGGAGAAGGGAAGAACCTGGAGAAGCTTTGGGGTCACTCCCTGCTGCCCTGGCTGCTGCCAGCAGGACCCCTGGATAGGGAAGAACCTGGAGAAGAGAAGCTTTGGGGTCAGTCCCTGCTGCCCTGGCTACTTCCAGCAGGACCCTGGGAGAGGGAAGAACCTGGAGAAGAGAAGCTTTGAGATGACCTCATTGTGGCATTTACTGCAAACCAAAGGAAAAGGATCATTTTCTTGTGCAAATAAAAGCAGGGGGGGAGATGTTCTCTCTGTGTCAACACCTCTGTGTCCCCTGAGGGAAACCACGTGGTGGGAACTTCACCTGAGCTCCTCCTGCACTACTGGAGATGTGTAAAAGAGCCTCTTTGGATGGGAAAACCAGGCCTTTGGCCTTCTGTTGCATCTGCAGGACAGAGTTCTTCTTCCATGGCAAAGGAACCATCAGTCCCTGTCCAATGGGGCATCACTCAACAGCCACTCTTGGGCTGAGTTCTTGTGGAGGCAGAAGGAATCTGAGCCAGAGTTTTGGTCTGTGGCTCTGTGGGCAGTGCCAGCTTCTGGAACGCTAAACTGGCACTTCCCAAGGCTGGGAAATGGGAAGTCAGCACTGCTGGACCAGGGCAGGGACAAGTTTCTGCTGAAGAGAAACACTGAAATGTGAGAAAAGCTGAGGATTTAAGTGATGCTGTGGAAGGTCTGTGTGTTAGGAGAGTAATTGAAGGTGGCTGAGTGTCCATCTGTCCCACCCCAGCTCTCTCTGTGCTCAGCCTCAGCCTGGCCTTTGGGCAGTGCTGCAGCTCCTGGACAGGCTGCACAGTGGGTGGCACAGAGGCAGGAGAGGGTCTGGCTCCCTAAAACTGCTCCTCCTCTGCTCCAGTGGCTGCTGGAATTGGGGATGTACTTAGGGATGATTTGTAACCTCGAGCTCCTTGTGGGAATGAAGCTCTTTGGAGCTGCTCCCGTTTCATTCTGGGTTCTTTGAGTTGTTTGTAATGAAAGGGAAATGTTTGCCTACAATAACAGGAGCCCAGTTGAACCCTCCAGCCCAGTTACACAGGCCAGTTTAACCCCCCAG
>VWZD01003846.1:0-13072 GCA_013396695.1 Sakesphorus luctuosus | reverse complement strand
CCATGGGGAGGTGCCCTCAATGTCCCTGCTCTGCCCCCTCCCTGAGGCATTGCCAGCCATGGGGAGGTGCCCTCAGTGTCCCCTGCTGTGCCCCCTCCCTGAGGCATTGCCAGCCATGGGGAGGTGCCCTCAGTGTCCCCTGCTGTGCCCCCTCCCTGAGGCACTGTCAGCCATGGGGAGGTGCCCTCAGTGTCCCCTGCTCTGCCCCCTCCCTGAGGCACTGCCAGCCATGGGGAGGTGCCCTCAGTGTCCCCTGCTCTGCCCCCTCCCTGCAGGCACTGCCAGCCATGGGGAGGTGCCCTCAGTGTCCCCTGCTCTGCCCCCTCCCTGAGGCACTGCCAGCCATGGGGAGGTCCCTCTCAGGGGCTGCTCTGGAGGCTGAACAGCCCCAGCTCCCTCAGCCTGTTCTGCTTCCAGAGATGTTCCAGGCCCTTCAGCATCTTTGTCATCCTCCCCTGGACCTGCTGCAGGAAGTCGCTCTCCCCGCTGTGCTGAGGAGCCAGGTTTGGACCCAGCCCTGTAGATCATCCAGTGCCACCCCAGGGCACCATCACCTCTGGGAAATGCAGCCCCTTGGGGTTTCCTTTAGTTTTTTGCATTTCTGGAGTTCTTGCTTCTGGGGCAACTGGGCAAGGCCAGACTGGTTTTTGAGGCCTGTGTTTGGGAGCATCAGAAAACCTGTCAGAGGATTTGCCTCCATGGGCAGGTCCAAGCTTTATTCTCCTAAGGAATCAGTGAACACCTCCCTGAGCCCAGCTGGCCATGGAGCCACCCTGGGGCACACAGAACATATCTCCAGGCATGAGTTGAAGCAGTTGTGTCAAAGGGACAAGAAACCCTTTTTGCTGTGCTTGGGAAAGGTCTCAATCCAGCTTTGCTGAGCTTCATGGACAGGTGATGCAGAGGAAGATGCTGCATAATGGGAAGGACCTTTTGTGAAGCTCAAGGGGTTAAAGGAGAGGAAGTAATTTAGGGATGGGGGAGTAAAGCTGCACTGAGGGATGGGAGGGCTGTAGGGAGAGCTGGGAAAGTCTTGGAGAAGTTCTCATGGTCCATGAGAGTTGTGGCACTGCCAGAGGGCACAGAGGCAAACCCAGCCCCCAACCTCCCACTCCCTCTCTGCTGGAACCCTACACTTCTTGGGAAACACGAGAGGAGAGATGAGAAGTAGGCAACCTTGGACACTCCTGGCACAAAGTCACAGTGTGACCACTCCCAGTCTGCCCACATGGAGATGCCACCCATTGCTACAGGACCTGGCAGGGCTTTTGGAGAGGTCAGAAGATGCAGAGGAGGATTTACCATGTGATGCCAAGCTGTTTATAGCAAGGGCTTGCTGGGAGCCTGGGGGCAAGATCTTGGCTCTGGAGGAAGTTCCTTTCACAGGGAAATGGGAGGGAAAAAATAGATGAGGCCCAGGCAGAGGTTAAGAAATAAGGGCTGAGATGGAACAGGAAATTAAGGTTGAGATGGGACAAGAAATAAGGAGTGGGATGGGACAAGAAATAAGGGCTGAGATGGGACAAGAAATAAGGGCTGAGATGGGACAAGAAATAAGGGCTGAGAAGGGACAAGAATTAAGGGCTGAGATGGGACAAGAAATAAGGGTTGAAATCAGACAAGAAATAAGGGTTGAGGTGGGACAAGGAATAAGGGCTGAGAAGGGACATGAAATAAGGGTTGAGATGGGACACGAAATAAGGGTTGAGATTGGATAACAATGAAGGGCTGAGATGGGACAAGAATTAAGGGCTGAGATGGAGCAGGAAATGAGGGCTGAGATGGGACAAGAAATAAGGGCTGAGATGGGACATGAATAAGGGCTGAGATGGAGCAGGAGATAAGGGTTGACATGGGACAAGAAATAAGGGCTGAGAAGGGACAAGAATTAAGGGCTGAGATGGGACAAGAAATAAGGGTTGAGAAGGGACAAGAATTAAGGGCTGAGAAGGAGCAAGAAACAAGGTCTGAGATACTCTCTGATGGCAAAGTGGAGGATCTGCAGTCACTGGAAGTCACTGTGCATAAGAAATATCAAACCTCATACAGAAACAGTTACATTTGTCATGAAGAAAAGCAGAACTGACAGAAGGGGGAGACCCATTAACTGCAAGCTTGAGTTTCTCCTTGGTTTTTTGTCCTGGGAAACAGGACTTTGTGGGCACCCTTCGTGACCAGGATCTCAGCAAAGCATCTCCATGATGCTGGCATTAATTTTCCCCTCCTCCTGCAGACAGGCCTGAGAGCAACTGGTTCTAACGGCACCTCAGAAAAGAAAAGACAAGTTGCTTGAAGAAAAAAAATCCTGAAAATATGATTTGTGACCCAGTTTTTATTTAGATGCAGATGCAGGATAAGAGATCTCCATATTTGGCTCCAATTCCTGACATGAGACTTAGAAAAGGAAAATAAAAAAGGGGCCCCATCAGAACTGAGGAGCTGAGAAAATTTAGGTTCTCTCTGCAGATGAGGCTTTCCAAGATAAATTCCCAGTGGATGTTGAGCTGGGCTTAAATTTATGGACCAAGATGTGAAAGGAGGTTAAAAATCCTTCCCCCAGCTGTGGGATTTGCCAGGGGAGCTGAACCTTCCCTCGTGGCATCTCCCCAGGAAACGGAGGACACAAACCAAGGTGGGTCTGGCAGCCCTGGCACTCAGCCTGGCACTCAGCCCTGGTGGGCATCACAGACAAAAAGGAACTGTAGCTTGGCCTGGGCTCTTTGCTGAACCCCTAGGAACGTTGGTAAGTTGGAGTTAGAAAACAAGAGGCTAATGCAGAGACCCAGGGACGCTGCTCAGTTAATTAATGGGTGCTAATGAAGGAAAATTGGCTGCAAGAGGCTGGTTTTCTCCTTAAACTCTGCCAAGGGGGAGCCCCACAGTTGCCTGGTGAAAGTTCTTGTCCCAGTTCAGCAGGTGGGACCAGTTAATCCCTGTGTGGGTGTGACCAAAGCTGTGGATTCTAAACCCTCTGGGCCAATTCCCTACACTTTGCTCAGCTCTGATCCTACAGAAAACTTCTCTTGCTTTTTTTTTTCCTTCCCTTTCTGATTGTCCTGTGGCTGAATTGTGTCATCAATGCCTTCAGTAGGACCTCCCCAAGGTGAGGCAGCCGCAGGGACACCCTGGCACGCAAAGCCAGGTGAGAACCCCTGTCAGATGAAGGCCCTTGTTCCTTCTCCCATGGTCAAACTGTTCCAGGAGAGAGCCTGTTTCCAGCTGGGGCTTCATTCCAGTGCCCTCATTTGCAGAGTTCCAACTGTGTTCTCATCCCCCTCTGTCTTTCTTCACCAACAGGCTGGTATTGCTTTAAAACTCTCCCTGTTTTCATTGGCATGCAGTTAATTGCCTTGGAAGGAGGGCAATCTCTTGAAGAAAAACATGCTCACCATGGAAATGGCTCCTTTTTGAAGGTTTGCAGAAACAAAAAAAGGAGATTATGTACAAATTCTTAGAATGCTGCGTTGTGCCAACCACTGTTGGATTTGCTTGGCTTGGGCAACCACTGCTGGATTTGCTTGGCTTGGGCAAGGCCTGGCAGCAGGGCAGGATGTTTGGGTGGGTATTTCTGTGGTTTGTTAACTAATAAAGGCCTGGCACAGTGGAACTGCTGGTGCCCTGGGCACAGCCCCTGGAGCTGCTCCCAGCAGTGGCACCAACCACACAGAGCTTGGCTGGTGTGGCTCCCAATTCCTGGGTTTCCTGCAGAGCCCTTTGGCCCACGAACCTCTCATCAAATCTGCAAGAATAACTTGGTGGGGTTTGGTTCCCACCTCCCCACCCTCCCTGGGTTGGGAAGAGCCTTCAGAGGGTGGTGGAGTTTGTTCTGGAGCTTCAGGCCTGTGGGTGGAAATCAGTTGGATGATGGTGGGTCCTGATGGACCTCACCATTGTCTTGGGGTATGTGTAGGCACAGCAGGGCATCTCCCTGCTGAATCCCGGGATCCCTCAGGCTGGCACNGTGCCACGGCCAGTCCTGCCTTGGGCACCTCCAGGGCTGGGCACTCCAACCCTCCCTGGGCAGCCCCTGCCAGTGCCTGCCCACTCCTTCCAGGCAGAAATTCCTCCTGAAAATATGGCCCATCCTTCTTGAAATTATTCAAAAGCCCTGGCACCACCCACCCCACACCAAGCCCCAGCTCTGCTGGGCAGCCCTGGTGGGACACGGTGCCCGCGATGGCACTCCAAGGGTTTGGATTCAGACTCAGCTCCACTGCTCTGCTGCCTCCATGCTCATCTTCCCCCCGGTGAGAAAGCAGCTCCAACTCAGGCCAGGTTGGACAGGGCTTGGAGCAACCTGGGTGAGTGGAAGGTTCCCTGCCCTTGGCAGGGGGTGGCACTGGTTGATCTTTGAGTTCCCTTCCAATCCAAACTGTTCCGGGATTCTCTGGTGTCCCCCCACCCTGTCCATCCCTGCTGTGGGACCCTGGGCACCAGTTCCCCCTCCTGCCTCCCCAGGTCTGGATCCATGTGTCAGGAGACCCAGAGGGGCATTCCCTCTGCAGCCCCTTTGGGGTTGTGTCCAGGGCACATCCCAGACCCAGCTGAACCCCAGGAAGGGAGGAGGCTCAGGGGGGACCTCATTGCTCTCCACAACTCCCTGCCAGGAGGGGCAGGGAGGGGATTGGGCTCTTCTCCATGACCCAGGGACACCTCCCATAGCCCAGGTTGCCGAGGGTCCACCCAGCCTGGCCCAGGAGCAGAGGCTGGGTATGGCACAAATGCCCAGCTCCCACTGAGAAGGGCACAGCCTTTGCTGGGACAGAGGGATGGGACAAACCCCAAAGTCCTGTTTTATGAGGGGAAAATGACTCAGGGACCTGAAGCCAAGGGCTTGGGAACAGATGGGCCAGTCAGGCCCCACTTTGCTGGCCACCCCAGTGCTCCATGAGCAGGTCCCTGAGGATGGGCTGGAGGGCACAGGGATAGAGGAACAGGAGGGGAATGGGGTGAGGGAGAGGAACAGGAGAGAAGAATGGGCTGAGGGAGAGAGGAACAGGAGAGGAATGGGCTGAGGGAGAGAGGAAAAAGAGAGGAATGGGCTGAGGGAGAGAGGAACAGGACAGGAATGGGCTGAGGGAGAGAGGAACAGGAGGGGAATGGGCTGAGGGAGAGAGGAACAGGACAGGAACGGGCTGAGGGAGAGAGGAACAGGAGGGGAAGGGCAGGAGTGGAGAAGGAATTCTGGCATGGGGCTGAGTGTCTGATTCCAGGACAGTGGAGACACACAGGGAGAGCTCAGGTTGTCATGGGGACTGTCAGGTTGCTGTGGAGGGACCTCCAGGGACCTGAGTTTGAGCTCAGACTATTTATTAGAACTGTTATTTATTAGGCTGGGCCCAGGACTCTGTGCTGGCTCTGGCTGGTCCTTCTGGACCTGGCAGATCTCGTGTGCTTTGCTGCTCCAGACTAACTGTGTCTCTGTCCCCTTCAGAGCCCAGTGAGTGCCTGAGTCATCTCCAGTGAAACTCAGAGTTGATGATTAAGTGGTTGGAAGCAGAAAAACTGGAGAAGAACTGCCCAGCAACATCTTGATTTGGCTTTTTTTTTTTTCTTTTTAATGAACTCCTGAGAGTGTGAATAATGAACTCCTGAGAGTGTGAGTGATGTTCCCTCTCCACACCCACCAGGACGCTGGGAATCTGTGCTGGCTGCATTTCTGACCCCTTTCTAGGGTTGTGAGGCTGTCCTGGCACTCTGGGGGGTTGGGCTGCTCTGGGGGAAAGGGGAGGGGTGACACAGCAAGGCCTCAGGTGGCCAGGTGAGAAGGGATGTTCCCATGGGTGCAGCTCCACCCTTGGACTGCTGGAAGGCTGGGAGAAAGCAGGATGTGTTTGCCATGGAACTAGAGGGAGAAGGAACCTTCCCAGCCATGGTTTGGAGCTTACTGCATGTTCTGGAGCTTTCTGACTCCTCCACCTGCTCTCACCTTTCCCTGAGAGTAACTTGTGTCCCACCTGGAGAGGGAGGATCATCACCCTCCTGTGGGAAAGAGCTGAACTGAAGCAAGGATAGGAGGGAAGAAATGTGGGATTGATCCATGTCCAGCCAGAAGGAAAGCAGGTCAGAGTCACTGCAACCCCTCCCAGCTGCTTCTCCTGGTCATGTCCACAACCTCCTGTGGCCCCTTTGGAGGCACTCACAGAGAGACAGTGAATTTTGGGACAGCTTGTTCCTTGTTCTTACAGAGACTCCTGGAATGGTTTGGGTTGGAAAAGACCTTCAAAGCACCCCCAGTGCCACCCCTGCCATGGGCAGGGACACCTCCCACCAGCCCAGGCTGCTCCAAGCCCTGTCCAACCTGGCCTGGGACACTCCCAGGGATGGGGCAGCCACAGCTGCTCTGCCCAACCTGTGCCAGGGCCTCATCAACATGTCCACTCTAAATCAACTTCCTTTCAGTTTGAAGCCATTTCCCTTGTCCTGTCCCTCCAGCCCTTGGAAATGGTCTGTCTCCATCTCTCTTGTAGCTCCATCAGGTCCTGGAAGGCCAAAATGAGGGCACCATGGAGCCTTTTCTCCTCCAGGCTGAGCAATCCCAACTCTCTTGCTCTTTCTTCCTGGGGAAGGTGCTCCACCCTTCCCAGATGGGAAGCCCAAATTTTGTGGGCCACTCCAATAGCTCCATGTCCTTCCTTCTGAGGACCCCAGAGCTGGACCCAGAACTGCAGGTGGGATCTCACAGAGCAGAGCAGGTGGAAGAAGCACCTCCTTCAACCTGCTCCGCACCAGGAGCGGATTTCCAGAGAGGTTGTGTCCTCCCCATCCCTGGCAGTGCCCAGTGCCAGGCTGGGCAGGGCTTGGAGCAACATGGTTGCCCTTAAGGGTGATGGGGAGGGTGTTCCACTCCATGGCTGGCCTGTCCTCCAAAGTCAGCTCTTCAGAGCCATCTGGGCAAGGAGTTTATTCTCCCTCTGGTTTGCAAAGTACAAACCAACTTGGCTTCCCTCAGAGAAGAGCCTGTCCCCAAATTCTGATTTATGACCAACCCAACTCATCTCAAATCCTCTTTAAATTCTTATGGAATCAGAGGAGGGTCAAACCCAAACGTGTCCCTGCAACAACAACGAGGGCCTCGTTATGGTAATTGCAGCATAATTGGATCCATCAATCACAGCCTTGGGTGGGTTTGCTGCTTTTTTTTCCTTAAAAAAAGGGATAAATGGGTAGAAATCCATGAAAGGACAAAATCAAACCAAACCAAACCAAACCCCCAATGGAAAACCCTCCCGAATTTCCAGCCAAATGTTTGTCTGTCATTAACGAGCAGGATCTGGGATTTTTGAGGCTGATTTCTGGCCCTTCCCACAGGGAATACCAAACCAGCTGCCCCTCAAGCAGCACCAACCTGGCAGAGGGGGGTGCTTTGTCTGCTGGAGGAAAGCTGGGAGGGCTTTCAGGCACTCTCTGCATCTTCTCTGCAGATTAAGAGAGAGAAAAACGCACCAAAAACTCTTTCATTCCTGGTTTGGATTAATTTTTGATTCTTTCCCAGCCCAGGGGAACAGCCCAGCAGTTCAAAGCTGGCATGAAAGGGATGCCAACCCGGGGAGGTGATTGTTGAGAAGGAAGTTTGCTCATTGTGTGCCTTTTCAACCATAAATATCTGGGAAATATCAGACTCTTCTATTGCTTTCAGTCTTTTCTCCAGACTTATTTTGTTTCTTGACAACATTCCCCCCAAAATGCTGGAAGTTCCAACTGTTTGGGCTACTTTAAAATGACAAAATTACGTATTTTTATCTCAAATGTTGTTGCTTTCTGAGTCCAACTGCCTTGAATAAGACTCTGGGCTGGACTGTCCCCCTGTGACCTGGTCCTTGCAGGGGATGACTTCACTGTCCCACTAGGAAATGTTTCTTGGTTACCTTTGTCCAGGGGGGGAATAGCAGCATCACTTTAAATAAAAATAAAAAAAATAAAAATCTGTGTCAACTTCATTTTTTAAAGCTGCTTGTGAAGCATCACCAGCTTGAGATGATCCAAGGAGAGCAGCCCCGGCAGCTGAGCTGGGAAGAGAAAGGAGGTGTTCCCAAAGTGAAAGGCTGTCCTTGCCTTGGCCCAGGGACAGATCGAGGTCATGGTGGTTCTGCTCCCCTAGACCCTCAGAGTCCCCAGGGCTGGGAGAGACCAAGGGTAGAGAACATGGGCTGGGAGTGAGGAGCAGCTGAGGGGGCGGGGGGGGCTTGTCTGGAGAAGAGGAGGCTCAGGGGGGACCTCATTGCTCTGCACAACTCCCTGCCAGGAGGGGCAGTGAGGGGGGTCAGGCTCTTCTGCCATGGCCCAGGGGAAAGGGGGAGAGGAGATGGCCTCAAACTGCACCAGGGCAGGGGCAGAGCAGAGATTAGGAACAATTTTTCCTTCTCAGCATGGTCAGGCCTTGGAATGAGTGTCCCAGGGAGGTGGGGCAGTCACTGTGTGTGGAGTGTCCCAGAGGGGGCTGGATGTGGCCCTTGGGGACATGGATTGGGGGTGATTCTGGTGGTGACAGTGGGACTGGGTGATCCTGAAGGTCTCTGCCAACCCTGATGACGCTGGTGACCCTTTGATGATTCCACGTGATTATCTGGGGATCCCTTGTGATTGTGGGAGATCCCATGTGAATGTGGGGGGATCCTGTGTGATTGTGGGGGGATCCCTTTTGATTGAGGGGGATCTCTTGTGATTGAGGGGGATCCCTTGTGATTGGGGGGGTCCTCTATGATTGGGGGGGGATCCCGTGTGATTGTGGGGGATCCCTTGTGATTGGGGGGGATCCTTGTGATTGTGGAAGATCCCGTGTGATTGTGTGGGGGATCCTGTGTGATTGTGGGGGATCCCTTGTGATTAGGGGGGGATCCTGTGTGATTATGGGGGGATCCTGTGTGATTGTGGGGGTCCTGTGTGATTTTGAGGGGTTTCCTTGTGATTGTGGGGGATCCCTTGTGATTGTGGGGGATCCCTTGTTATTGGGGTGGATTCCCCCCTTGCTCAGTAAGGAATCAACATCTCAATGCAGGAACTCAGACACCTCACCATTGGAAAGAGTCAGTAACTCAGAGCAATCCTGGAAACTCCAGGTGGCAACAGGAGAGCCCCAGGAGATGCGTCTGGAGAGCCCCACGAGATGTGTCTGGAGAGCCCCAGGAGATGTGTCTGGAGAGCCCCAAATGTGTCTGGAGAGTCCCAGATGTGTCTGGAGAGCCCCAGGAGATGTGTCTGGAGAGCCCCAGATGCGTCTGGAGAGCCCCAGGAGGTTTCTCCTGTCCTGCCAAAGAGGACTCAGGGCTGCAGTGGCTCCAGCCTGACCACAGGAGATGGTTCTGGAGCTCCTGCACACACCTGGTGGTTCCTTTCAGTGCCAAAGCAGAGCTGGGCTGGGTTTCTCCTGCCTCCTGTGGTGACTCTCACACAGCAGGGAGAAGGTCCACATGAACCAGAGCTGCAGGAAGGGGGCACAGCCCTGAGGGACATGCTGGGGTGGGACTGACACCAGCAGGACCTCTGGGGACATGGCCTTGGTTCACACCTGGCTGCAGCCCCTCAGCAAGGCTTTGACTCATCCGAAAATCCCAGTCAGGTTCATGGAGAACAAGCCCAAACAAACACTAAGCAGATAAAAACAGTCGTGTGGTGATTTTTGGCTTCTCTCCCTTCCTTTTTCTGCCTCATTTCCCAATTCCCAGATGTGTTTCTGGTGGTTGTCCAACAATTCATTCCTCACATCTGCTCATCGTTCATCTCCTTGACGGTTCTCTGCTCTTTCCTTTTTCTCTTGCACTCCTTTCTCTTTTTATATTTTGCTCCATTTTCCCCTTCAATTTCTGATTTTCCTTCATTTTTATTCCATTTCTGCCTCTATATTTATTCTTGCTTTGTTTTTTCCTTCCCTAGGCTTGGTCTCTCCATCCACTTCTGCCTCTATATTTATTCTTGCATTTTTTTGCCTTCCCTAGGCTTGGTCTCTTCATCCATTTCTACCTCTCTATTTATTCTTGCCCTTTTTTCCCTTCCCTAGGCTTGGTCTCTTCATCCATTTCTGCCTCTATATTTGTTCTTGCCCTTTTTTCCCTTCCCTAGGCTTGGTCTCTCCATCCATTTCTACCTCTCTATTTATTCTTGCCCTTTTTTCCCTTCCCTAGGCTTGGTCTCTCCAGCATTTCCATGTGTGCCAACTGAAGGCAGAGTTCCAGAAGTTGCCATAAAAGTCCTTCCTCTCCCAGAATTCTCACAGAACTCTTTGCTGGCTCTTTCCAACAAGTCAGCTTTGCAAATCCCTCAGAAACCTGTGGAATTCTCCTTCCCTGGGCTGTTCATCCACCTCGAAGGGCAGTGGCCTTTGCTGAGTCCCACCCTGTGCTCCAGAAGAGGCCACCAGGCAGGGAGCACTTTGCTCCTGGTTCTCCCTCCCTGTGGCATTGGCTGCTCAAACCCTGAGAAATTCAGGGCAATGTTTTTCCTGCAGAGCAGTTCCAAGGGTTAAAAATGGCTCAGTCCTTTAGGGAGGGTTTGTGTCCTCTCTGCATCGTCACTGAGATGCTTCCTGAGTTGGGTGATGAGGAACCCCTGAAAGGAGGTCATTCTTCCTTGGCTGTGTCCACCTGCCTTTTGGGATGATCTCCCTTTCCCTGGGAATTGCAATTTCAGGAGCTCAGTCTGGGTTTCCCCAGTTTTTCTCAACTTTCCTGCAGAGCTTCTTCCCCTTCCCCTCACCTGAGCCAGAGCTGTCTGGGCACAGAATGGTTTCTGTGGCACCTGAAGTGCCAATTGAACCCATTGCACAAATACTGTGAATGGAGTTCTCGTTATTATAGAGGCAAAAATGCAAAGTTGGGCTTGAGAAATAGTTTATTGCAGAACTCAGAGGCGGCTGATCCAGAGTCCAGTGGGATAATAAACACAATGAGACCAAACCAAACTCTGATACAAAATAATTCAGTGTTATGTTGGCCTCCACTTTGGCTTTCAGTCCTTGCAGATCTTTCCAGCCTCAGGTTGGAGTTTTCAATAGATATAATGAGTAAATTAATTGTTGGTCCAACCTGAATTTTGGGCCCATTGTCCCTTTTCCAGGCCCTTTCCCTAAAGGAATTGTTATGGGGCTGTGGAGGTGGTGAAGGGCCTGGAGGGGCCTCGGTGGGGTTTGGAGCTTCCTCGGGATGGGGCAGCTCCATCTCTCCGCCGTGAGAGCAGGGCCAGGCCCAGGGCATGGCTAGAGCTGTGCCAGGGCAGGGGCAGGTGGGATCTCAGCCAAAGACTCTTTCCCCAGAGGGTGGTGGGCACTGCTCAGGCTCCCCAGGGCGGTGGGCATGGCCCCGAGGCTGCCAGAGCTGCAGGAGCCTTTGGGCAAGGGGCCATGGCCAGGGGGGAGTGTTGGGGTGTGCTGGGCAGGGCCAGGGTGGCACTGGATGGTCCCTGGGCGTCCCTCCCAGCTCAGGACATTCCATGATTGCATGATAAGTCTACGAGAAGTTTTAGAAACTTTGTGGACATTAGTGGTCAGTTCTCCTTCCCACCCCTCTGCCCATGTCCCACCAGGATCAGCTCCTTCCCACCCCTCTATCCATGTCCCACCAGGTCCCAGACGTGCCCCCTCCCCAACCCACGTNCCTCTGTCCATGTCCCACCAGGATCAGCTCCTTCCCACCCCTCTGTCCATGTCCCACCAGGATCAGCTCCTTCCCACCCCTCTGTCCATGTCCCACCAGGATCAGCTCCTTCCCACCCCTCTGCCCATGTCCCACCAGAATCAGCCCCTTCCAAGCCTAAACCAGTGGATTGATTTTTGTGATGCCCCTTTTTATTCCATTCTCATCATATATTTTTTGACTGTTTTATTTCTCCCCACTTTCATCCAGCAAACCCCAGATCTGATGATACCCAAGTCCATCCCTTCATCCCAGGAAGGTGAATGTGTTCAGTCACCAGAGGAAGGGTGGGATGGAGGAGCCCGTCCAGCCACAAATAAAGGGAATAATTATGCTCTGGAAATTGGGAAATGCTTAAACTGATTCCCAAACCTGGGCAATCTGGATTATTTCCTCTCCCCTATCAATCAATCAATCAATCAATCAATCAATCAATCCACGTTCTGGGCAGTGGAAGTCCCAACCCTGCTCTTCCAATAGCTCTTTGCCAAGCCCTGGCTCCTTCCCAGGCCCTGCTTCCCCTTCTGCTGAGCATTCCCACAGCCTTCCTGAAGGGTCCTGTCAATCACACCTCATTCCCTCGGCCAAAAACACAAACAAACTCCAATCAGGGGAAAAAAAAGGGAAAAAAAAGGACTATTTTGACTGTCCCAAAGTGAAACATTCCCAGTTTGGAAATTTCCAGCAGTAAACAGTTACCAGCGAGTTTTATTTCGGATAAAGTGGAGCTGTTTCCCTTTTTGATTAAATTTAATGTCACTCTTGACCAGTTTGATTTAGTGGAAACAAATCCAGGCACAAGTTGCTGTTTCAGATTCACTTGAAGCCATATGGGGGTTTAATTAGGACCTACTAATTAGCTGAAGTGTTGGGGCTATGCTGCCTTTCCTGCTGCGGCCCCAGGGGAGGAAGCACTTCCCAGTCCCAAGGAACTGGAAATATCCCTTTGTTCCATCCCAACATCCCCTCTGGAAGTTCCCACAGCCTGGATTTTATTTCCTGGATCACCACCCAATGTCCTTCCAGTTGGTTTTTCACCTTTCCCTACCTTGGGCTGGTAATTTGGATTCTCCTGCCTGAGGACTCTTTCCATCAGCACCACAAATTTCCCACCCTAAAGGAGAAATCCAGAAAGGCTTTGAGGTTTCCAGGTGGGGCCCCAAAGGTCCCTTACGTGTCTTGGGGCTTTATTTCAGAAGCTCCCAGAAATGCCACCCCTGGTGGCAACAGGGAGGGTTTTATCCCTCTGGGATGGCCAAGCACATTGGGCCTCCAGGGAGAAGGTTCCTCCTGCTCAGGTACATGGTGTCCATGGTGTCCTTCTGTCCTCCTTGGTGTCCTCCTGTCCTCCATGGTGTCTTCCTGTCCTCTGTGTTGTCCTCCTGTCCTCTGTGTTGTCCTACTGTCCTGCTTGGTGTCCTCCTGTCCTCTCTGGTGTCCTCCTG
>VWZD01003840.1:14282-36387 GCA_013396695.1 Sakesphorus luctuosus | reverse complement strand
CCTCGCTGCCCACCGGCCTGCGGCACCTCCGCGGCCTCGGCCCCACCAGCGCACAGACAATGACTTCATGCGGATTATGCATCTGAAGGAACCACCAGCTCCCAGATAGCCACAGGGGGAGGTATCCATGTGTTTGGCAGGGAAGCAGCCTCCTGCTCGCCTTCCTTCCCCTGCTCTGCTCTGCCCGCACCCGGCAGCCTCCTCCTCCTCCTCCTCCTCCTCCTCCTCCTCGCCGCCGATGGTCGCCCGCGGTCCCCCCGCGCGGTGCTGAGCGAGGCCGCGGCGCATCGCATCGCATCGCATCTCCGGCGCATCGCTGCTCCCACGCCTGCACCAAGGTACCGCCGAGCCTATTTTTATTCCCCCCGTTCCTTCCCGGTGCACCGGGCTCGGTGGCTCCGCGCCCCCCGTGCCGCCCGGCTCCCGTTCCCGTCGCCAGCGCGGCTGGTCCAGCACCACGAGCGCAGCTCCGGCCGCGGCCCCGGCCCCCAGCCCAGGTTTGCACCGCGATTCCATCCCTGCCTCTGCTTGGCATCGGTGCCATCGGGGGGAGGAGGCGGGGGCGCGGGCACAGGGGGCAGGTGGGAGGGCAGGGGGAGCTCAGGCGGGGGCTGGAGGGGCACAGCGCCCCGGTCCTGGCGCGGGATGGGGAGGGCAGAGAGGAGGCGGCAGGGGAGGAGATGCGGGAGGCTGCGTGCAAATAAATACATATATATCTATGCACATGCATGTGTGTATATTTATATATGTGTGTGTGGGCTGGGGGCAGAGCAGGGCACGGCAAAGCATCTGCCCCTCGCGGGGGCTGCCGGGGGGCTGGGCACCCACCGAGCACCCACCGAGCACCCACCGGGCACCCACCGAGCACCCACCGAGCACCCGCGGGCCCCTGTCTCGGCAGAGTGGCCACCCCGGGGCGCTGGCACGGACCATGATGGACCTGAAAGTGGACGAGGAGGAGGTGGACAGCGGGCACCCGGTGAGCATCCAGGCCTTTGCCAGCAGCTCCACCCTGCACGGGCTCTCGCACATCTTCTCGTACGAGCGGCTGTCGCTGAAGCGCGTGGTGTGGGCACTCTGCTTCCTGGGCTCGCTGGCACTGCTCGCCCTCGTCTGCACCAACCGCATCCAGTACTACTTCCTGTACCCCCACGTCACCAAGCTGGACGAGGTGGCAGCCACCAGGCTCACCTTCCCCGCCGTCACCTTCTGCAACCTCAACGAGTTCCGGTTCAGCAGAGTGACCAAGAACGACCTGTACCACGCCGGGGAGCTCCTGGCGCTGCTCAACAACAGGTGGGTGCCGCTGCTTTAGGGTGGCAGCTCCGTGTGCCAGGGCAGGCCACGGTCCCAGCCCTGCACCACGTGGGCAGCAAGGGCTGGAGGGGTGTGTGCTCTACGACTGGCATGGGTGGCATCTCCTTGGAGCCCGTGGGGAGGCAGATCCTCCTGGACACAGCCAAGAGCCATCAGGTCCTGCTGCTGCTCTGGGGCACGTGGCACCCACGCAGGGATGCCCTGGCTGGCTGTGGCACCCACGGCCACCCCCATCCTGTGCCCAGTGTGCAGCACATGCAGCAAGGCCAGGGCCACCCTGGGGTGTCTTTGGGACTGATCCATCCCGCCCTTCCCCATCCCCATGTCCTGCTGCCATCACACCCATCCCCATCCCCATCCCCATCCCCATGTCCTGCTGCCATCACTCCCATCCCCATCCCCATGTCCTGCTGCCATCACACCCATCCCCAGCACCATGTCTGGGTGCTGTG
This sequence comes from Sakesphorus luctuosus, assembly GCA_013396695.1. NCBI lineage: Eukaryota > Metazoa > Chordata > Aves > Passeriformes > Thamnophilidae > Sakesphorus > Sakesphorus luctuosus. Next base: position 34,618 of record VWZD01003840.1, on the reverse strand, counting down.
AGCTGGGGATGGCAGCAGGTGAAGCCACTGAGCATCATCCACACCTCAGGATGGGAGATTGGTGCCATCCCCTGTGCCGTGGGGCTCTGTGGTGGCAGAGCTCACAGGGGAGCCCCTTGCCCACTCTCTACAGCCTGTCCCCATGGCTGTGGTGGCTCCTTGGTGCTGACAAGCCACTGCCATGAGCCTGGTGCCCACAGCCAGGTGCACTCCCTGCCTGTGCCAATGCCAAGAGGCTTCACCACTGCCCCCACTCGTGCCCCAGGGAGGGGTTTGCAGCCATGACACCAGAGCTGAGACCCAGCCGCGTGTCATGGCAAGGCCACCACCTCACCATGATGCCACCAAGGGCAATTGGCTCAGCAGCCTCAACCAGGGCTGGTGCTGCAGGACCAGCTCTGGGGCAGGTGGGATGGTTTAGAGCGTGGCCACTGCTCAGCTTGTCCCCCTCACCCATCCTCCTGTCCCTTCTCATGCTCTTCTGGGCTTGGTGCCGTTGGATGCCCTGGAAAAGCCACATGCAGAGGGGACTGTGCCCAACCCGTGCCAGGGGCAGGGCAGACGCAGCTCCCGGGATTCCCACCCGGATTTTCCCAGTGGGAGCTGCCCCCAGCCTGGCCTGAGCCCTGCCCTTTGCCCCAAGGTATGAGATCCCCGACACGCAGACGGCCGACGAGAAGCAGCTGGAGATCCTGCAGGACAAGGCCAACTTCCGAAACTTCAAGCCCAAACCTTTCAATATGTTGGAGTTCTATGACCGGGCGGGTCACGATATCCGTGAGATGCTGCTCTCCTGCTTCTTCCGGGGGGAGCAGTGCAGCCCCGAAGACTTCAAAGTGGTGAGTGCCCCTCGGGCCTTGTGTGCCCTCTGTGCCCACCTGGAGCCTCTCCTGCCTCATTCCTGGGGCCTCTCCTGCCTCCTGCCCGCTCAGAAAGCACCGGCACCATCTTCTCTGAGGGGTTTGGGAGGTTCAGGCTGGCCCAGCAGCACGTGCTGCTCGCTCGGTGTGGTTCCATGGGGTGTTCCCACGTGGGCAGAGCTGCCCCAGTGATCGTTTGGGCTCTGTGTGTGCCACGGTGAGGAGGCACCCCTGGAAAGCTGGGAGAGTGTGGATGGCTGGCAGGGACCCGAGGGAGCCCCCAGCCCTGGTGGCACAGGCTGTGCCCTGCCACAGAGGTTGGTCTTGCAGAGGGATCCAGAGCACAATGGAGCCTTTATCGCTGTGGCTGCCTCTGCCCATCCAGCTGGGAGTGAGACAGTGCTGCCTATTCGGGGGCTGCCTCATCCCCTCGGCAGCCACAGTGGCTGTTCCTGTTCCTGGGTGGCTGTTCCTGGGGTGGCTGTTCCAGGGTGGCTGTTCCGGGGTGGCTGTTCCTGGGGTGGCTGTTCCGGGGTGGCTGTTCCGGGGTGGTTGTTCCATGGTGGCTGTTCCTGGAGTGGCTGTTGCCAGGGTGGCTGCTCTTAAAGTGGCTGTTCTTGAGCTGGCTCCGGTGTGGACTGTGGACTGTGGATTCTGGACTGTGGATTGTGGATTGTGGATTGTGTGTCTGCACTGCTCGGGGTCCCTGTCCTTGTCACCAGCCCAGGGCTGTGGTCCTGGAGTCCCGTGCCGGGCACCGCCGGGTGTGTGTGTGGCACTGCCACCAGGTCCTGGCACAATTTGGGTGATTTGAACCATCTGCACTGGATTCCCTGGCTCTTGCCATGAGTGGGTCTCTCCTGTCAGCCCTCAGGCGTTTGGGCTGTTAAATGGAGCTGAGTGGCAGCCACAGGGGGCTGGATCCCCTCCAGCAGGGCCGGGGAGCGGGGCCAGCCCCAGCCCGGGTGTGGCCACCGGGCTGTCCCCACCCCGGCTCTGCCTGGGGCACAGTTGTGTGTCCTGCACCGAAACCCCCTCAGGGACCCTCGTGCCACCTCCCAGCCCTCCCCTTGGGGGTCCAAATCCCGGCGTTGTGTCTCCTCCAACCGGCAGGAGCCAAACAGACTCACAGCTGGTTTGTTATTCCTGCCTGGATTGTTCCTTGCGAGCAGGTTGGGATGATTTAATGGATTTGATTAGAGGAAGCTGGCTCTGTGCTGCATGTCTGCTGCTCCCCGGGTTCCCCTGGCAGCCTGGCACAGGCAGGGCTGTGCCTGGTGGGCTGGGATGGTGCTGCCCATGCNATGCCACCAAGGGCAATTGGCTCAGCAGCCTCAACCAGGGCTGGTGCTGCAGGACCAGCTCTGGGGCAGGTGGGATGGTTTAGAGCGTGGCCACTGCTCAGCTTGTCCCCCTCACCCATCCTCCTGTCCCTTCTCATGCTCTTCTGGGCTTGGTGCCGTTGGATGCCCTGGAAAAGCCACATGCAGAGGGGACTGTGCCCAACCCGTGCCAGGGGCAGGGCAGACGCAGCTCCCGGGATTCCCACCCGGATTTTCCCAGTGGGAGCTGCCCCCAGCCTGGCCTGAGCCCTGCCCTTTGCCCCAAGGTATGAGATCCCCGACACGCAGACGGCCGACGAGAAGCAGCTGGAGATCCTGCAGGACAAGGCCAACTTCCGAAACTTCAAGCCCAAACCTTTCAATATGTTGGAGTTCTATGACCGGGCGGGTCACGATATCCGTGAGATGCTGCTCTCCTGCTTCTTCCGGGGGGAGCAGTGCAGCCCCGAAGACTTCAAAGTGGTGAGTGCCCCTCGGGCCTTGTGTGCCCTCTGTGCCCACCTGGAGCCTCTCCTGCCTCATTCCTGGGGCCTCTCCTGCCTCCTGCCCGCTCAGAAAGCACCGGCACCATCTTCTCTGAGGGGTTTGGGAGGTTCAGGCTGGCCCAGCAGCACGTGCTGCTCGCTCGGTGTGGTTCCATGGGGTGTTCCCACGTGGGCAGAGCTGCCCCAGTGATCGTTTGGGCTCTGTGTGTGCCACGGTGAGGAGGCACCCCTGGAAAGCTGGGAGAGTGTGGATGGCTGGCAGGGACCCGAGGGAGCCCCCAGCCCTGGTGGCACAGGCTGTGCCCTGCCACAGAGGTTGGTCTTGCAGAGGGATCCAGAGCACAATGGAGCCTTTATCGCTGTGGCTGCCTCTGCCCATCCAGCTGGGAGTGAGACAGTGCTGCCTATTCGGGGGCTGCCTCATCCCCTCGGCAGCCACAGTGGCTGTTCCTGTTCCTGGGTGGCTGTTCCTGGGGTGGCTGTTCCAGGGTGGCTGTTCCGGGGTGGCTGTTCCTGGGGTGGCTGTTCCGGGGTGGCTGTTCCGGGGTGGTTGTTCCATGGTGGCTGTTCCTGGAGTGGCTGTTCCAGGGTGGCTGTTCCGGGGTGGCTGTTCCTGGGGTGGCTGTTCCGGGGTGGCTGTTCCGGGGTGGTTGTTCCATGGTGGCTGTTCCTGGAGTGGCTGTTGCCAGGGTGGCTGCTCTTAAAGTGGCTGTTCTTGAGCTGGCTCCGGTGTGGACTGTGGACTGTGGATTCTGGACTGTGGATTGTGGATTGTGGATTGTGTGTCTGCACTGCTCGGGGTCCCTGTCCTTGTCACCAGCCCAGGGCTGTGGTCCTGGAGTCCCGTGCCGGGCACCGCCGGGTGTGTGTGTGGCACTGCCACCAGGTCCTGGCACAATTTGGGTGATTTGAACCATCTGCACTGGATTCCCTGGCTCTTGCCATGAGTGGGTCTCTCCTGTCAGCCCTCAGGCGTTTGGGCTGTTAAATGGAGCTGAGTGGCAGCCACAGGGGGCTGGATCCCCTCCAGCAGGGCCGGGGAGCGGGGCCAGCCCCAGCCCGGGTGTGGCCACCGGGCTGTCCCCACCCCGGCTCTGCCTGGGGCACAGTTGTGTGTCCTGCACCGAAACCCCCTCAGGGACCCTCGTGCCACCTCCCAGCCCTCCCCTTGGGGGTCCAAATCCCGGCGTTGTGTCTCCTCCAACCGGCAGGAGCCAAACAGACTCACAGCTGGTTTGTTATTCCTGCCTGGATTGTTCCTTGCGAGCAGGTTGGGATGATTTAATGGATTTGATTAGAGGAAGCTGGCTCTGTGCTGCATGTCTGCTGCTCCCCGGGTTCCCCTGGCAGCCTGGCACAGGCAGGGCTGTGCCTGGTGGGCTGGGATGGTGCTGCCCATGCATGGGGCACCGACACTGCCCCATCCCTGTGTGGGGTCCCAGCGCTCACAGCAGCTTTTTGGGGGGTTGTTTGACCCGTTAATTCCTGCTGCCTCCCCACTCCTGGCCTGGGCTGAGCCAGGCTCGGTGCTGCCCTGGGCTGGGGGCACCTGCCAGGCTGGTGGGCACCAGCACCATCAGCCCACGGCACCCCAGGGGGGTCCCACTGTCTCACACAGGGCTGTTCCCTTCTGTGTTTTGGGAAGCCCCCTGCTCTGCCCAGGGATGTTATTGCAGGCAGTGCTGCCCCTCTGCCCTCACTGACACAGAGGGGATGGACAGGGACCCCCAGGCTGGGGGAGCTGCCTGGACACAGGCAGGGACATGCTGGGCCTCCCCACGCTCCTGTCCCCTCTGCAGCAATTTACCTTCAGTCTGTGGCCAGATGGGAGGTCAGGGGACAATGGGGACAGTTGGGGGGTCAGTGGAGATGGCTGGGGGGGCAGTGGGGACAGTCCCAGGGTCAGTGGGAGCAGCTGGGGGGCAGTGGGGACAGTCACGGGGGCAGTGGGGACAGGCAGGGACAGATGGGGGTTCCCTTTGCAGGGTCCCCTTTGTGGGGTGGGACAGGCAGGGACAGATGGGTGTCCCCTTGGCAGGGAGGGGACTGGCCCTCGCCATCACCCGCCTCGGGCCGTGCCTCCTGGCACTCAGTAGTGGCACAGATCGATGTTTCACACTTGCTGCTTCATTATCTATGAGCTGAGTCCTGGCTGTGCTGTGGGAAGGTCCCTGGAGCTCCTCCCCACGGATCTGCTTCTCACCCAGCAAGGGACAGGCCTCTGAACCCCAGGAATCTTCCCTTCATCCCAGGGAAAAAGGAGGAGAAACCCAGAGGAAAAGCTCCCTCTTCATGCCCCACTATGGCACGTGGGGGAGGAACTGGGGCCACCCCATGCAAACCCAGGGTTAAACCTCAGCAAGGGGCCCTGTGCTCATGGAGCCCCTTTTGGGGTCTGCTGGTTGGTGGGACATGAGCAGCTGTGCCTGGAGTGGTGCAATGTGCATTTGCAGCTTTTCCTCCTCACACCCCCTGAGCTGATCCTGGGAGAGCCACGTCCCACTCCCTGTGCCCGTCCTGCCCTGGGCATGGGGCAGAGCCCTGGGGAGTGTCACAGGACAGCCCCGAGGAGCTGCAGAGGATTGAGACCTCTGGACCTTTTCCATGAGGCTCCAGGGCTGAGCTGGCACTCGGCACAATTGAGTTTGACATGGAGATGATGATGCTGCCTCTTGCATTGGATTCTGCATCCTCTGCCCTGGAAACACCCAGTGCATGGAGGGACAGCAAGGCAAGGAGCAGGACGGGGCTGCAGCAGTTCCAGCAAAGCCCAAGCACACTCTGTGATTCCTCCTCTCCTCCTTCCTCCCGGATCTGGAGCAGTGCAGGAGCTGCTGTGGTGGAGAACCGACCCAGCACCATCTCGCTGTACCCCACAGCACCCCATTGCTGCCTCCCCACCTCCCTTCTCACCTTGGTGAGCCCCTCTGGACACCACCAGCTCCTGCTGTGCCCCTCAGGCCCTGCTAAACCCCAGCATGTGCTCCCTGTGCCCCCCAAACCTCTCTGCCCCCCTGTGTCCCCTTAGCCCACCTTGCTCCGGCCGGGGGTGTTGGGGCTCAGCTCCTGCCCCCCCAGGAACACCATAACTTCTGTCCCTGGGAAACCCCTTGTGCCATCCAAGGCTGCCCCGCTGGTGGGTGCTGGGCTGTCCTGCAGCACCCGCGGGAGCTCGGGGGGACGGGGACAACACTCAGGCTGCCGGTCCCGGGGTGCTCAGCCCGGGGATGGTGCTGGTGCCCTGCTCTGCCTCAACCCTCAGCCCAGCGCCCTCCGGGGGACCCCCAGCCAGCCCCCGGCCCCCCGTGGCCCCCCACGGCCCCGTGGCTGTCACAAGCCCGGGAGCCCCGTGGCGAGCGGAGCTCCCCCGTGGCGCAGCGTTAGTGGATAATCACGGAGCCGGAGCGAGGAGCATCTTCCAGCGCAGCTGGAGAGACCAGGCACGGGAATTACTGATACCCAGACATTTCCTGCAGCTCTTGACAGCTAATAAACAAACCGCATGGGTCCATCTGGCTCGGGAAGAACAACTTGGGGACAGTGGCGGGCGGCAGGGACGGCCACTGAGCTGGGATGGCCCCGTCGTGGTGCGGGGCCGGTGCGTCCCCAGCGCCGCATCCAGCGCTTCCCTGCCGGTCCCCGGAGGAGGAGGCGCGTTTACAAATTCTGTAAGACATTCGCGAGATTTATGTAAATCACTTCCAAAGCGGCACACGGGCTCCTAAATAACTTATAAGCGCTGCAAAGTGCTCGCACGGATCGGTTCGCTCCGAGCGCTGACTCCCCTCGGGCATCCCCCAGCGGGGCTCCCGCGGCTCCCCGCCCGCATCGTCCCCTCCTCGGCCTCTCTCCACGGCTGAGCAGCGGCACAGTTTGACCCCAGAGGCTGCATCGTTTTCCAGGCGAGTGGAGCGAGCCCAGAGGGACAGGAGCTGCCTGGCACAAGGTGACGGAGCAAAGGAGGTGACGGAGCAAAGGAGATGACGGAGCAAAGGAGCGGCGGCAAACGGGCTGACCTGGCTCTCCTGGGCTAACCCGGCTCTCACAGACTGACTCGGCTCTCTCAGGGGCTGACCCGGCTCTCCCGGACTGACCCGGCTCTCTCAGGGGCTGTCCCGGCTCTCCCGGGCTGACCCGGCTCTCCCGGGACCTGCGGCAGGGCGGGACCCCCCGGGTTCCCCTCCGGGCTCTGTTCTCCTCGGCAGTTCGGAGCTTTTTGCGCATCACTGTGTTTTGCTCAAGGCAAACCACCCAGGAAACTGCCGAGGGCAGTTCAGCCTCGGGCACGGAGCGGAGATGCCGAGGTTGCCCCTTGGCTGCCTCCTGGTCCCAGCTCCAGGCAGGCTTTGCCAGGCAGAGGCTCGGGGACCCCTCGGCCGTTTGTGGCTGTGCCCACCCCACGATGACACGAACATGGAAACAGGAATTGCTGCCAGAAGGCACTTGCACTTCAGATTCCGTCTGTGGCAGGACAGCGATGCCACGGTGTGCCCATGGAGTAGCAGTGGCACCACTGAGCCCACCACGATCTCGGCCAACACGGAGAAGAAGAGGGTCAGGAAGAAGCAGGATGAGGACATTGGTGCTGGGCACGGCACAGCCAGAGGCTGGCACGTGCCTGTGCCTCCCCACTGCTTCATTAGAGCACAGGTGAATCATCAGTGCCTCAAAGCTCTATGCAGGGACAGCCCTGGGATGAGGGAAGGAGGGAGAAGGACGTGTGAGATCAGGGTCAGGATCAGACGGGGCTCATTTAGTGCTTGGCACTGCCCAGGGGTCGTGTCCAGCACCAGCAACACCCACAGCCACAGTGCCCAGCAGCACACCCTGCACAGGGGCATTGGGCACACCCAGAGGGGTCACACAGCCCCCTCCAAAGCTCTTTGCACACCCAGAGGGGTCACACAGCCCCCTCCAAAGCTCTTTGCACACCCAGAGGGGTCACACAGCCCCCTCCAAAGCTCTTTGCACACCCACAGGGGTCACACAAAGCCGGAGGCACTGCACACACCCAGAGGTGTCATGCCAAGAGCTTGGAGTGGCTCAGCTGCACCTCAGGCCATTCCTACTCCTCTTGCAATGCCTTTGCTCATAAAGACTCATTAACAAATGAATTATTAATGATTATTAATAAGCTGTAATGGCATTTGTGGCTGCTGGAAGAGATGAGGAGGCTTTCGAGGGGTATCCGGCTGCAATAGAGGGGAGGATGTCACAGCTGAGGACTGAGCACCCTTGGGCATGTGTGTGTGCCAAGGCATCCTCAGGCTGGAAATGCACCCTGGGCATGTGTGTGCCAAGGCATCCACAGGCTGGAAGCGTGTCCCGAGGGATCCACAGGCTGGAAGTGTGTCCCGAGGGATCCACAGGCTGGAAGTGCAGCCCTGGACAACCCCAGCATAGGGGGGGTTCCAGGTTGCTCCCCCTCAGCTCAGCCTCCCCTCGGTGTTTATCCAGCCCCAGGCTGGGCAACACAAGGAGCTGTCTGGGAATTCCAGAGGATCTGCTCAGGAAGCTCCTGGTGCCATCCTCCCTCTCTGGCCCTGGTATCAAGTGGGGAGAAGGCAGGGCAGAGGGGGCATGTCCCCAGGGCTGTGGAGCCACAGCTCTCCACAGGGAGCCCTGGAAATTGCTGCTCTCGTGGCCTTTTGCCTCAGTTTAATTTCTCAGGCCGTTCACAGCCACCTCTGCTTTATTGCCTGTGGAGCTTGGCCGTGGCTCTGGAGGCAGCGCTGCAATTCCTGCTCCAGCCAGGGCTCGAGGAGCTCCTCACCAGCCCTTTTTTATTTACACAGCCCCAGCAACTGGATAGTAGAGCCAATTCTTTATTTTTTTTCTGGAGTTCATTTTGCTGCGTGGAGGGTTTGGTGCGTTTGCGTCCAGGCTCTCACCCCGGGCCAGGGTGTTCCCATCCACCCTCTGCTTTAGCAGGGATTTTAAAGCCCTGCTCCTTGTTCTCCCAGCAGCAAAGCAACAGGGAGATCCATCCAGAGGCACCACACGCCGTGGCTGCGAGACTCCCCTGCTCGGATTAGATTAGATTTGAAAGCCGCGATGCGGAGCCGGAGCGAGGAGGAAACGCGGCTGGAATTCCGTGTTCATTCCCCCCTCCCATAAACCCCCCGGATTGGATCCGCCTGCACGGACCGGCTGAGCAATTGTGAAGGATGTCGGAAAAAATTGCAACCTGCTTACGGGTGATCCGTGACCGGCGGGAGACACGGAGAGGCGTCGGGATAAACAGCCTCGGGCACAATGCCGGGAATTAGCGGCCCCGCGGCCGCCCTGGTGCCCTCGCCGTGGCACGAAGGGCTCTGCCAGCGGCATCGGCAGCTCCCGGCAGCACAAACTGGGTCAGCTGGAGGAGTGTAAATACATCCCGGCGGCTGCGGAGCCGCCCCGGGGGATCCCAGAGAGGGGCTCGGATCCAGGTACACCCTGAAGCGCCCCCGGAGCTGAGGGGGGTCCCAGCAGAGCCCCCCGGGCTGGCAGAGTGGCCTCGGTGCCCAGGGCAGCAGCACCGGCGCCCCGCGGGGCCGCCTGGGAAGCGCTCGCCCAGAAAAGCTTTGAAAGATTAATAGAGTTTAAATGGAAGCGTTTGGAGAGGAGATAAGGCTCATCTGATATGAAATCATATGGAACAACGGGAGCCAGGGAGGCCCCGGCTCCACAATGAAGTCCACTTAGCGCATTACTCACCGTAATGTGCTTGTTTTATTAAAGTCCTGCGCGGCAGGTGCTGAGCCTGCAGCCGGCACCCCGGGGCAGGGCGGCACAGCGACCAAAGGCAGCCAGGAAGCGCCGTGCCAGCCCTTCACAGTCCCCAAAAGGCACCTTGGGCTTCCTGTTTGCCACCCCCCGTTGGATGCAGGGATGCAGCTCCCTCAGCCCCCGGCGCCGGTGCCACAGCTGGGGCTGGTGGGCCCGCAGGGACGGGGTGGAGAGGAGGCGGAGGTGGGGAATAATACAGAGGAAAAACTCCTTTTTAATCATCAATTTTTCTGCATTAGAATGTGACATGCTAATCCACTGTGAAGCGTCTAATCTGGGGGATAAAGGGCTGGATAACACAAGCTGCGCCCGGCTTGGCCGGCGGAGCGAGCGCAGGCAAGGTGGCAGCATCTGATAAGGGCCGGGATTAGTCCCGGCACGGAGCCCGGGCAATCCCACCGCGCTCGGCTGCCCCTGCTCCGCCCTCGCTGGGGCCGGAGGGACCTGGAGCCGGCCCGGAGCGGGGATGGCAGCACTGCAGGTGCCTCCACCGCCATCCTGGCAGCTCTGGGAGCCGCAGAGCGCATCCATGGGCCAAAGCACGTGGGAAAACTCGTTTTGTTCCCGTTGCGTTCACACGCCAGGGCGGGTTGGCTCCCCATGTGCCCCAAAGGACCATCCTCCCCCCGCGCTGCTCAGCCCCATCGCCATCCCCACCCAGCCCTTCCCTCCGGACACCCTGAGGATGCCGCGGGCAGCTCGGCCCCGGCTCAGCCTGGCGTTGGCAGGGGCGGGCAGTGCCCACCACAAAAGGGAGCGGGCTCAGCTCCCCGGGCTCCTTCTGCGACAGCCTCCGTGGGGCTCGCAGACCTGGGATAACAGAGCTTGCAATGTTGTTTTCTCCTCGCCTCCTCGGGGATTGGTTTATCTCTATGAATAACTCCATCCCGGCTTTGATCTCCTCTGCCATTAAAGCGTGACAGGCTGTGAAATGTGCTGTTGCTGCCGTCAAATCCCCCTCCCGCTCCCCCCGCCGCCTCCGAGCTGCTCCCCCGCCCCGGGGAACCTCCTTTCCCGGGCCCGTGACGGGAAGCAGAGCGGGGGAGCGGGGCTGGACCGGCCCGGGCCAGCGGCCAAAGGCTGCGCTGGAGCCGGGAATGCCCATCCCGTTATCCGGTTATCCCGTCGCGCATCCTTCGCTGCGGCAGGAGGAGCATCCCCGGCCCCGGCGGCGGGTCGGGTGCGGCGGCCCCGGCCCAGCACGAGCCGCCACGGGGGCTGATGTCACGGCTAATTATAACATCCCCCGTCCCTCGCCCCCGCCAAAGCTTTACCTGAGAGAGGGTAAAAATAACTCCCGGCGAGGGAGGAGCTGGAACGAGCCCAAGGACTCCTCCAGCATCTCCAAAACTCGCACAAACCAGGACGGCACCCCCTGCCACGCTTTGTCCCCGCTGGCGGGGTCAGGACACGCTCCCCTTGGCGCCGGTGCCACCCGGCCGGGAGTGTCCCCGGTCACCTTCCCCCGGCTCGGATGTCGGTGCTGGGACAGGCGGTGTAACCAGAGCCCGGCTCGTTCCCCGGCCCGGGCGCTCCCGCAGCTGTTTAAGCCGAGCGAGGCAGGTTAATGGCCCCAGTCGATGATGGAACGTTTTCATTACAGCATCTCTCTCTCTCTCCCTGCTGCAATCGCTCCCAAGAAGACACATTAAACCTCCCTGTGCCAAGGGATCGGATCAGCTCGCTCAGGCAGCAGGGACTGGCCAGCAGCATTCGCCTGTCCGTGCCCTGGCAGGGCTGAGCAAACCCCTCAGCCTGCAATTCCCCTTCCCTCCTCCTCCTCCCGCACCACGGCACAGGAACTCTGTCCCGGAGCTGGGGAGCACCAGATAACCCGCCTGAACCTCAGCCACCTCCCACCTGCCCCTCCCTGCCCAGGGAATGCTCCAGTGCTGCTCTGTGTGGGATCAGCTCAGCCTGCTCCCAGTTTGCTCCCAGCCTGCTCCCAGTTTGCTCCCAGCCTGCTCCCACAGAGCTGAGCCAGCCCAGCGCTCCCAAACCCCACCCCAGGTGAATCCGTGACGCCCTTCTAGCCCAGCCCTGTCCATGGTGCTGCTGCAGCACCATCACAGCCACAGGGCCAGGCCGTGCCCCACGTCCTGGTGGCTCCCAGTCACCCACTTTGCATCCCTGGGCACCTTTCCCAGGAGGAGTTCCCAGCTCAGACTCTCTGAGTTGCTCCCAGAAGGCACGACCTTGCTCTGGGTCTGATGAAATTTCATCCCATGGCTCTGGTGCTCGTTCCCAAGGTCACCTCCCCTTCCTCCCAGGTCCCCAAACTCTGTGGAATGTGGCAGCTCTTACACAAGGGCCTTATTGGGAATATTGAGATTAGGGAGCCCCAGGATGGGACAGCCCTCCTGTCACACCATCAGTCACCCCTGGCAGGGTCCCCAGTGCGAGTCCTGCCCGTTCCATGGGCACCACCTGCTCGAGAATCACAGAGCAGTGTGCTGGTGCCAGGTCAGACTTGTGCCAGGCTCCTGACTGGTTTGTTCACCCAGTTTGTTGCGCCCACCTGCACTGGGATGCGCTCAGGGCCTGGGGACCCCACGGTGTGTGTGAGGAAGGGGGTGCAGCATCTGAGCCAGGGGCTTGGCCTGAGCTTATCCCAGCCAGGCATGAGCTGGAACCTCCCTGTGCATCCCAGTGCTGCCGGATTTCTGGGCTCCCTTCCTCCTGGGCTGGCACTGGCCAGGGCTGGCATGGGGCTGGAGCTTGTTCTGTGGTCTCTGAATGCTTTTATGAAGTGCTGAGTGCAGGAAAACAGCAAACCACGAGAAGGGGCCGCGTTGCTGCAGGGAGGAGACACCCGAGCTCCTGACAGCCAGCCTGGGTGGCTCCATCCCACCACCCTGCACTGGGGCTGCTCCTCAGGACCACCAGCTCCATCCCACCACCCTGCACTGGGGCTGCTCCTCAGGACCCTCAGCCTGGCCTCCAGCTCCATCCTTCTTTGGGGTGGCTCCTCAGGACCCCCAGCCCAGACAGTTCAGCAGCAGAAGGCCTGGATGCCATTCCCTGAGGGAAGCAGTGGGTCCCTGTGCCCCACTGGGATCTGAGGCACAAGTGACACACCTGGCACTGGCTGGAATTTGCAGGGGGAGTCCCCACCTGAACAGCACCAAAATCCTGCCCACACCAGCCCTGCTCGGCAGAGGAAACACCTCACACCCCTCAGGATGCTGGATTTGCTGGATGCTCCGGTGCCAACTCCGCTGCCCCACGGCACAGGGGGATGAGCCCACAGGGATGGGATGAGCACCGTGAGAACCTGGGGGCACCTCCACCCTTCTGCCCTCCTGGCTCCGCCTGGGCGGGTGCTGCTGCAGCAGGACAATGTCATGGGCATTTTGGGAGAACCTCTGGCTCCAGCTGCCCTGAGGAGGAGCTCGCAGAGCCTGGCATATGGCGGCTCCAGAGACAGCCTGGCACCCAGCGGGAGCGCTGGCCGGAGCCAGCCCGGGCTGCCAGGGCTGGGCCACGCCGCGCGGAGGGAGGACACAGCGTGGGCACAGCGTGGTGGGTACCCACGCCCCCTGCACCCAGCGGGGGCTCTGGACCTGGCAGCCCCTGCAGTGCCCCGGGAAGCTCCCGAGGGGCTCCTGGAGCCGGGGATCTCTGTGCCCCGTCCTGGCGCCGCAGCCGGCGGGTCCCGGGGGACATGGGGAGCTGCAGAACCGCCCCTCGCTCCTCCTCCCCTGCTCCTGCTCCTCTTATACCCTCCTCTCTCTGGCCCTTCGGAGCATCCTCTGCTCCTCACCCTGACTCGCCTCTCGCTCCTTTTCCTGCTCCATCTCTCCTCTCTGAACTTGCCCCTTCCTGCTCCCCTGCTCTCCCCCAGCCCCTCTCACACACCCCGAGGAACTGACTGAGCACTGAAGACCCCCAGGCTGTGGCCAGAACCCCTCACACCAGAGCGGGGACTCCCCACTGTGGCCAGGCCGCCCAGAGTGGATGATGCCTCTCCAGATACTCTGCACCATCTCCTTCTCCAGCGAGGAAGGACCAGAAGAAGCTGCAGCCACAGGGGAGGGAGAAAACGGAGCGGACGAGTTCCTGTACGGGCAGGAGGAGGATGAAGAGGAGGAGGAGGACGCAGGGGCAGCCACGGACTTGGTGGCCTTTGCCAGCAGCTGCACCTTGCATGGGCTGAGCCACATCTTCGTGGAGGGCAGCCTGGGCGCCCGGCAGGCGCTCTGGGCACTCGCCTTCCTCCTCTCCCTCTCCGTCTTCCTCTACCAGGTGGCCGACCGCATCGCCTACTACCTGGAGTACCACCACGTCACGCTGCTCCACGAGGAGAACAGCATCGAGATGACCTTCCCCGCCGTCACCTTCTGCAACATCAACCGCGTGCGCGTCTCGCAGCTCAGCCGCGAGGACCTGCTCTACCTGGCCCCGCTGGTGGGCTACGAGCCGGGCACGGAGCTGCGCCTGCCCCCGGCCCCGCCCGGGCCCTGGGAGGAGGACGAGCCCCTCAATCTGTTCGGGTTCTTTAACCGCACTTGTCACCAGCTGGAGGACATGCTGCTGAGCTGCCGCTACCGTGGCGAGCGCTGCGGCCCCGCGGACTTCGCGCCGGTGAGTAGCCCCAGGGCGGCCCCGCACGGGGAGCGGCACCAGCATTGGCACTTCCGCAGGAGCCAGCATTGGCACCAGCATTGGCACCGGCACCGTGTGGCACCAGGCACGGCGGGGGATGCTGCCCTTGGAGCTGGCTCGGGGACAGGCTGATGTTTCAGCCCTGGCGTCTCACCAGAGCTGGGATGGCCCTAAAGACCTGCTGGTGGCACAAGGAGAGCAGCGCCGGGGCTGTGCTTGCCAAGGGGGTGCCCAGCACCTCCGTCCTGGTGGCATCACTGCCCCTGGGGCACCGTGTGGTCTGAGCCTCCTGCCCTCACGTGCCCCTTGCCCAGGCTGGCAGTGACATTGGAGCTGTGCCAGCTGCCGGAAGAGAGAGCTGGAGTGGTCGAGGAGGGACAGGGGGGGCCAGGATCCCATCCAGCACCGTCCTCAGCAGGGATGGAGGAGGGCTCGGAGGAGGCTCCGGTGCAGGGCTGAGTGCCCACCTTGGGGCAGAGCTGCCATGGGCTCTGGGGGTGCTGTGAATGTGCAGCAGCTCCTCTGAGTCCCTCCTGGTGCCTCGGCAGGGAATGTCTCCTCCTCTGCCCATGCCAAGACTGGCAGTTCCAACACTCAGACATCCCTGCAGGTCAGGAGCTCGGACTGGACCATGCCCAGGCTGGGGATGGCTGGTTTGGGGCTGGTGATGCCCTCCTGGCTCCATGCTGTGGCTGCACAGAGGGGCCTCTGCCTCAGCCCCACGTCCTCTCCTGCAGGTCTTCACCCGCTACGGGAAGTGCTACACCTTCAATGCGGGGCAGGACGGGAAGGCTCGGCTCATCACCATGAAGGGGGGCACTGGCAACGGCCTGGAGATCATGCTGGACATCCAGCAGGACGAGTATCTGCCAGTGTGGGGGGAAACAGGTAACCCACTGCCCCAGCAGCTCACCAGCAGCTCCTGGGGTGCTTCTCAGCCCCCTCCCAGCTCCCCAGCCATCCACATTCCTGAGGCTCCCTCCTCTTCCCTCCTTCCATTCCTCATCACTTCAGGCCCTCTCTTCCCTCCTTGTCTCTGCTCTTTGCCATGGCAACTCCCCATGGTTTAGACACTCAGCCATCCCTGGTGTATAAATAGAGACAAACACGTCCCTGCTGCACTCCCGGTGCGGAGCAGGAGGGTCAGGGGTGGAGGGAGCAAGGACACGGCGCAGCAAAGGGGTGGACAGATGGATGGACATGGGGGTGAACGGACCAGCCCTGGGCAAGGGTGGGAGGCAGAGGTTTTGGTGCCTGCCCCACAGAGCAGGGGCGGTGCCAAGCTCATCCCACCTCTCTCTGCTGCAGACGAGACCTCGTTCGAGGCCGGGATCAAGGTGCAGATCCACAGCCAGGATGAGCCCCCCCTTATCGACCAGCTGGGCTTCGGGGTGGCCCCTGGCTTCCAGACCTTTGTGTCCTGCCAGGAGCAGCGGGTACGGCCTGGGGGGTTTTGGGGTTCTCCCTCCCTCCCCGTGCCCCCATCCAAGGGGGGACCCAGCCCGGGGCACTGAGGCCACCAGGGTCTGTCCCCCCCACACTGGAGGCCGGGGGGCTTCTCTCCTCACCGCTGCCTCCTGCCCCCTGCCAGCTCATCTACCTGCCCCCTCCCTGGGGCGACTGCAAGGCCGTGGCGGGCGACTCGGAGTTCTACGACACCTACAGCATCACGGCGTGTCGCATCGACTGCGAGACGCGCTACCTGGTGGAGAACTGCAACTGCCGCATGGTGCACATGCCAGGTGAGCCCCTGCCAGCCTGAACCCTGCCCAGCCCACCTGGGGGGCCCACCTGGAACGGCCACTCTGTGTCTCCCCAGGGGACGCCCCATATTGCACCCCGGAGCAGTACAAGGAGTGCGCGGACCCTGCGCTAGGTGAGGCTGCGCTGACACCGTGGGTGCTGCCCCCCGTGTGTGCTGCCCCCGGGGGTGCCTCCAGCCCTCACCCCCTCTCTTCTCTCCTTGCCCAGATTTCCTGGTGGAGAGGGACAATGAGTATTGCATCTGTGAGATGCCCTGCAACATGACCCGCTACGGCAAAGAGCTCTCCATGGTCAAGATCCCCAGCAAGGCCTCGGCCAAGTACCTGGCCAAGAAGTACAACAAGTCGGAGCAGTACATCGGGTAACGCGTGGTGGCCTCGGGGAGGGGTGGCACCTGCTCCCTCCACCCCAAACCTCTGCCTGATGCCCTCTGTCCTGCTCAGGGAGAACATCCTGGTGCTGGACATCTTCTTCGAAGCCCTGAACTATGAGACGATCGAGCAGAAGAAGGCGTACGAAGTGGCGGGTCTGCTGGGTGAGTGTTGGTGGCTTTGGGGGGCCCTGTGGCACCCCCAGCCCATGTGCTCCCCCGTGAGGTGGCCCCTTGCTGGCCCTGTCACCATGGCCCTGTTCCCAAGGCACCAGGATGTGCCCACGGTGTGGATGCAGAGCAGGACACGCCCTGCCCTGGCACCGCAGCGGTGACGGGCTCTGCCCTTTCTCTGCTCCCCGTGCCAGCAGGCTCGGGCCCCCCTGATGGCTTCCCTCTCCCCTGCAGGTGACATCGGGGGGCAGATGGGGCTGTTCATCGGCGCCAGTATCCTCACGGTGCTGGAGCTGTTCGACTACGCCTACGAGGTGAGCGCCTCCCGCAGCCAAAGCTGCCCAGGGTGCCAGGCTGGCCTGGGGCACCATGTGGGACGTGGGGCAGGGCCACCATGAGTCTCACGGTGCCCAAATGTGGCCCTGGCAGGTGATAAAGCACCGGCTGTGCCGGGGGGGCAAGTGCCGCAAGAACCATAAGAGGAGCAACACGGACAAGGGCGTCGCGCTGAGCATGGACGACGTGAAGCGCCATGTGAGTGCTGGGGACACCATCCATGGGGGTTGCTGGGACACCAGAGGGCTGCTGGGGACACCGGGGGGCTGCTGGGACACCAGGGGGCTCCTCAGGACACCAGGGGGCTGCTGGGACACCAGGGGGCTCCTCAGGACACCAGGGGGCTGCTGGGACACCAGGGGGCTCCTCAGGACACCAGGGGGCTGCTGGGACACTGGGGGGCTGCTGGGAACACCATCCATGGGGGCTGCTGGGGGGGTCCCATCTTGAGGAGCACTCAGGAAAGGAGCAGAGGGGCCAGGCCCAGGTGCTGTGGGGAGACAGGACTCTGGCTCTGTGGGTGTCTGGGTGAAGCCCGTGCCCCAGACGTGCCCCCTGCCCCACAGAACCCCTGTGAGAGCCTGCGGGGGCACCCAGCAGGGATGACGTACGCAGCCAACATCCTACCTCACCACCCGGCGCGGGGCACCTTCGAGGACTTCACCTGCTAACGCCGATGCCGGCAAGGACGTGTGGATGTACAGCCTGAGCTACCAAAGCCCTGCCCGCGGAGAGGCCCCTCCTGCCAGCAGAGACCCCCCTGGCCGGGCCCTGCTGCCCGCACGGTGCCGCACGGACGGATGGACAAGAGCCGTGGGCAGGGGCCGCGCCCGCGCCCGCCCCGCCGCTCGGACACTGGTGGGCCCGGCGGTGCCACCACACGCACAGGGGCACAGGGGCCGGGCAGGGCCAGCCCAGACCCCTCGGCCTTTTTAACTACAAGCCCAGAAGCCAAGAAGAAGCAGCCGCTCGGCCGCCCTCCCCATCCGCAGCCCTGTCCGTCTGTCCTCGTCGTCTCCATGCCCATCCCACGCCTTGGCTGGCACGTGGCAGGACCCTCGTGCCCGGGGGGAGTGGGGGAGCCCGTCGGCGTGGCTGGGGGTCCCTGCAGAGCCTCCGTGTCCCCACAGAGCCTCAGTGTCCCCTGGGACTGGCAGCCCACCCTGGGCACTCCCAGCTGCTCCACGTGCACCGAGAGGCTGCACCTGCCCCTCTGCAGAACATCTTCCTTGGCACCTGCCCCGGGATCTGCCCCGGGATCTGCCCCCAGGATCTGCCCTAGGAGCTGCCCCCAGGATCTGCCCCATGATCTGCCCCAGGATCTGCCCCTGGGATCTGCCCCAGGATCTGCCCTGGGATCTACCCCAGGATCTGCCCTGGGATCTGCCCCCAGGAGCACTGGAGGGTGCTCAGTTGGGAGGTGCCACTGTGGCTCTGAGGACCCCCAGCCTGGGCACGGCCCCTCGGGGGTGCTGAGCCCTCCCTGCAGCCCCTCACGGGTTCTGGGCAGCACCAGCCCTGCCCTGCCAGCCCTCCTGCCCCCAGGGCAGCCCCCAAACCAGCCATGCCCAGGGGAAAGGGGGAGGGAAGGCCCCTGGCCCCCCTTTGGCTGCAGCCCCAGCACTGTGAGGGAGGGACACCCCCCTGGCACCGTTTTGGCCGGGTGGGCACCAGAGCCCTGACCCCTCCAGGGTTCTCAGAGGGGTCCCAGGGGCTGCAGCTCCCCCGCCCTGAGCCCCCCAGCAGCACTTCTGGGGTGTCTGTGGCCCCTCCCTGGGGGCTCTGGGGGTCTGTGAGTGCCCAGTCTCTGCCCTCCCAGCCCCTCCAGTGCCCTCCCCTCACTCTGGGTCTGAATTGAGCCCCCCAGTCCCCCCGGCCCCACCACCAGGCCAGAGCCCTGCCCAGGCCCAAGTGCTTCTTACCTTTAGGAGCTTTTGCAATAAGTCTCTCCAGTAGTTTTTCTTTCTAAGCTGCGGTTTCATTTCTGTTCTTGCCACTTTTATTCTTCTGATTTGCCTCCTGCCCAACCCGAGGCCCTGGGGCTCAGCCCTTCGTGTCCAGCCATCGCCCAGAGACGACGGGGCAGCCACATCCATAAATTTTCTTATGGATTTTTCCTGATGTTTCATCTCGTTTCCATTTATTTATTTTCTTTCTCCCTCTTTCCCATTCAAGCTGTCCAAGATGGGGCTGGGATTTGACCTTGAGGCTCCCCTGTTGGAGAAAAGGCTCTTTTGTTATTATGCCATCTGCATTTTATATTTCTTATATATAATATATATGACTATATATATATGTGTACATATATATATATCTCTATATGCATCATGCCAGTGTAGATACCCATCCAGCAGCATCCAGGCCTTGTTCTTGTGCCATTTTTCTCTTCTGTTACTGATCTCTGAATGCCTTCAAGTGTATAAAGTGTGGAATTCTCTCCGGTATCTGTACTATGTACACACATTTTCATAGGAAGCACAATGAGATGACAGATGCATTGTACATCAATACCTGCTACTCTTAACGATGATATAAAGAATGATATCAGTGATATAAAGAATGATATCGATGCTGTGACTCCTCCATGCTGAGCCTTTCTCTTGCTGAGCTGCTGGGAGTGCTCCCCAGGGAGGTTTGGGATGGGCTCATCCCAGGGGGTTCCCTGAGCCAAGGGGAAGGGAGGGGGATTATAAACCTTTGGGCCAGGCTTTGGGGCTGCCTCAGCCTTGTGGAATGTCCCCCCCAGCTCAGCTGGGGCTCAGCTCAGCCACGCTGAGCTGCCTTTGCTGGGGCTGGGATAACGTGGCCACTCCATCCCAGCACATTCCCCAGGCAGGGACAGCCCCAGCCTGGCCTTGGACACTCCCAGGGATGGATCCAGGGGCAGCCACAGCTGCTCTGGGAAATCCATCCCACCCTTCCTCACCCTCACAGCCAGGAATTCCTTCCCACTATCCCACCTAACCCTGCCCTCTCTCTGTGAGAAGCCATTCCCCTTGTCCTGTCCCTCCAGGCCCTTGGAAATGGTCTCTCTCCATCTTTCCTGCAGGTTCCCTTCAGATCCTGAGAGGCCACAATGAGGTCACCCCAAAGCCTTCCCTTCTCCAGGCTGGACAATCCCAATTCTCCAGCCTTTCCTCCCAGCAGAGCTGCTCCATCCTCTGACCATCCTGGGGCCTCCTCTGGAATCCTTCCAGCAGCCGCAGGACCCTGGGGCTGGAGCAGCTCTCATCAACTGGCCATCATTAATAGGTTAATTAAGGTGCTGTGTGACCCTGCACTGGGCTGTTCCCCTGGGTTTGTGTCCCTTTTCTCTCTGAGCACAGAAAGTGCTCCAGGGACAGGAGTTTAATGTTAATACTTGCAGAAAGTGGCCTTTCACAGTTACAGGGAGCTCTGTGGGACCTGGGGCGAGATGGGAATCCTTTGCCTGGTGCCCCTTCACGGCCGTTTATGCCCCTTAAACTCCATCCCAAAATGCTGAGAGATGTCACTGCCAGGTGTGGATGTCACAGCACGAGGGGACAGACCCTGATCCCTTGGGATGGATCCTGAACCCTCAGGACAGACCCTGATCCCTCAGGATCCCACCCCAATCCCCTCACGCCCCAATCCCCTCACACCCCAA
>VWZD01003840.1:0-13802 GCA_013396695.1 Sakesphorus luctuosus | reverse complement strand
CGTGGGGGCATCCTGGGGGCACTGGGGCATCCCGGGGGCTTGGGAACTTCCGGGGGCATCCCGGGGACATCCTGAGGCATCTTGGGGACATGCCAGGGGCCTGGGGACGTCCCGTGTGTGCCCCGGGGCACTGGAGCATCCCGAGGGCACTCTGGGTTCCAAACGCTGCAGGGCTCTGGTAACCAGTTAGTCCCACTGGTGCAGGGCTCAGGTAAGTGGCGAGTCACTGATTTGGGACTCCCCATGCCCAGATCCAGTGCCATTTTCACACCTGTTTATTCCTCTTCCGTGGCAGTGCCAAGAAGAAGAAGATGGCAGACAAAATCCTCCCTCAGAGGGTGAGTGGGGCCTGCAGGGGCAGCCCTGGGGCAGCTGGGGGAGCCTGGAGGCACCTGGGGCAGCCTGGGGGAGCCTGGGGTAACCTGGGGCATCTGGGGGAATCTGGGGTAACCTGGGGCAGCTGGGGGAATGTGGGGCCCCTGATTGCTGGGAATTTCCATCCTTGCAGATCCGGGAGCTCGTGCCTGAATCCCAGGCCTACATGGACCTGTTGGCCTTCGAGAGGAAGCTGGACCAGACCATCATGAGGAAGCGCCTGGACATCCAGGAGGCTCTGAAACGGCCCATCAAGGTAGGGGGGCCCAGGGGGCATGTCCAGGGCAGGGGGGCCCAGGGGGCATGTCCAGGGCAGGGGGGCCCAGGAGGGGCACTGATGGGCCGTGCCCTGGGATGATCCTCTGCCCCGAGGACACGGCCCGAGAGTGGCACCAGCCTGAGCTGTCCTCGCTGTGTGCCCAGCAGAGGGGCAGTGAGGCAGCTGGGGACACTCAGCCCGGGCAGCACAGCCAGCCCTGCAGGGGAAGGGGCCCTGAGCTGGTGCCTTTTCTCACAGCAAAAGCGGAAGCTGCGAATCTTCATCTCCAACACCTTCAACCCCGCCAAGTCGGACGCGGAGGACGGAGAGGGCACCGTGGCCTCCTGGGAGCTGCGGGTGGAGGGCAGGCTGCTGGAGGATGTAAGTGGGAAACACCCAACCTCAGAGGGGACTCTGCACCTGGAATGGGCTCTGCAACCATTTCTGAGTGTGTGGGAGCACAGCTGGGGCTTGATGTCCTCCTTCGTCTCTGTTTTCCAAGGAGTCTGGAGGTGGCGAGACCGAGAGCCCAGCCTGGAGGCCGAGGGGTGTCCCCAGGGCAGGACATGAGTTGTCCAAGGCTCTTAGAGCTGTGAGAACCTCTGGTGAGAGCAGCTCAGTGGCACTTGTGTCCCCAGTGCTCTGAGAACCAGGGCCCTGGCACTGTGTGTACCCACTGAGGGGTTTAACTCCTGCGAGCTCACCTTTAACTCCAGCCTTTCCCTTTCTCACTTGGAGACTTGATTTTGGAGCACACGGTGGTGATTCAGGTGTTGGAACTGCCAGGAACTGTCCTGCCTGGTGGCTGTGCTTGAGTGCTGAGACTTGCTGTCCTAACCCTCTCCCTCCCTGTCTTGCTTGCAGTCTGCTCTGTCCAAATACGATGCCACCAAGCAGAAAAGAAAGTTCTCGTCCTTCTTTAAATCTCTGGTCATTGAGCTTGATAAAGACCTGTATGGCCCTGACAATCACCTGGTAGAGGTGAGCTGCCTTTTGCTGTGGTACCTCTGAGAGTGGGTTGGTGTTTCAGCAGGTGGGGATGTGTATCCCTTGTGACCTGGGAGGTGGGGAATCCTTTGGGAGCCAGGAGCTCTTGAATTCTCACTTAAGCTTTTCCTCTCACTTGCTGGGGGTCTGAATAAATGTATTAACTTTTGTTGGAAGCTGTAAAGTGGGAATAATTGGAGCTTCCTCCAGGTGGGTGGGATTTAGTGGCAAAGCTTTTGGGTGTCCAGCAGCAGGAGCAGAGGGAGCCACTTGTAGGGGTGGCTCTGAGTTGCCTGTGCCGTTGCAGTGGCACAGGACGGCCACCACTCAGGAGACAGATGGCTTCCAGGTGAAGAGGCCTGGGGATGTGAACGTGCGCTGCACGGTCCTGCTCATGCTGGACTACCAGGTGAGGCAGGGGGAGAGAATTCTGGGGGGGTGGGCATGCCTTGGGGGTGCCCAGAGCAGCTGTGGCTGCCCAAGGGCTNTGGCTGCCGAAGGCCTGGGGGGTGCCCAGAGCAGCTGTGGCTGCCCCAGCCCTGGAAGTGCCCAAGGTTGGGTTGCAGGAAGGTGTCCCTGCCCATGGCTGGGGTGGAACTGGATGAGCTTTAAGGTCCCTCCCAACCCAACCCAGCCCGACCCATGCCATGATTCGGTGCTGGAGCAGCAGTGCTGGGCCCCCTCAGTGCCTGGTGCCCCCTCAGCTCTCTGTGCCCCCCGTGCAGCCCCCCCAGTTCAAGCTGGACCCACGGCTGGCTCGGCTGCTGGGCATCCACACGCAGACCCGGCCCGTCATCATCCAGGCCCTCTGGCAGTACATCAAGACCCACAAGCTGCAGGACCCCCACGAGCGGGAGTTTGTCATCTGTGACAAGTACCTGCAGCAGGTGAGGGGCGGCTGGCCCAGCTGCTGGCCCGGGGGGTGCCCTGTGTGGGCAGGGGGGCTGCCCATGCCCAGCCCACTCAGCCCCACGTGCCCCTCACTCACAGATATTCGAGTCCCAGCGCATGAAGTTCTCTGAGATCCCCCAGCGGCTCCACGCGCTGCTGATGCCCCCGGAGCCCATCATCATCAACCACGTGATCAGGTGGGGCTGCCAGGGAGGAGAGGGGCAGGGTGGGCAAGGCTGGCACGGCAGGATGGTGTCAGACAGCCGGGTTTGCAGCAGCAGCTCCTGTGGTGCCTGTCCCTGTTCCTTTGCACAAGGACAGCCTGCTCTTCTGCTACCACATCCCTCCTTTCCAAAGGCTTTCCCACATCCCTGCTGTCCTTTGCTTGGAGCAATCATTCCTTGTGCTGCAGAGCCATCTGTGGAGCTTTGCTGTTCTGGGGGCTGAGGCTGACACTGGCTGGCTGGTCCCTGGCCCTGCCTGTAGTCCATGTAACCCTACCCCATGTGTTGCAATTGGTCCTTGAGCTACTTCTCTTTGAGCTATTTCTTGAGCTACTCCCAGATTTTGTCCTTTTTATTGACCTACTAACTTGATTTTGGCTTCTGTCTTGAGCTGCTCCCTGATTTTGCCTTCTTGTGGATGTCCCCAGTGTTGACCCAAATGACCAGAAGAAAACAGCCTGCTATGACATTGATGTGGAGGTGGATGATACCTTGAAAACCCAGATGAATTCCTTTCTGCTCTCCACAGCCAGTCAGCAGGAAATTGCTGCTCTGGATAACAAGGTAGGAAAAGCTCCCTCTGGTCTGCTCTCCTCGTTGCTGGGCAGGGATGTGTCTCTGGAGCAGATGAGCCCAGACAGGACAGGAGTGTTTGGGAGCTGGAGTGGGATGAGCCATCCTTACAAACACGTGGCTGCACCTGGACGTGTAGTATTTAAAGCAAGTGATCGGTGGGAAAATGGGACAATATTCAAAGCAGGAAAGTGGGAGCTGGAAATCCTGACAGGTGTAAGTCAGCCAGGGAGTGTAACAGTTTGCCTTCATCTGTTGGGTCTCTTGATGTTTGTGACCTTCCTGCTGTTCAGTTCCATTGTGTGTTTGTGTCCTTCAGATCCACGAAACAATCGAGACCATCAACCAGCTGAAGACGCAGCGCGAGTTCATGCTGAGCTTCGCCCGGGACCCTCAGGGCTTCATCAACGACTGGCTCCAGTCCCAGTGCCGGGACTTGAAGGTAAAAGCTTTGTCTGGTGTGGAAGGTGGATCCAGTCACACGCTGCCCTCATTACAACGAGCTCCCACAGAGACACACAGGCAATTTCCTGCTTGGAAAGCGAGGCTGCAATCGGAGTCGGGCACACAAACGTGACCTGAGTGCACTGAGAGGAAAGGGGAGGGTTTGCTCAGCACAGCCAGAGCTTTTGCACTCCCTGAGCCGTCGTGTCCTTTGTGCTCTGCAGACAATGACTGATGTTGTTGGGAATCCCGAGGAGGAGCGGAGAGCCGAGTTCTACTTCCAGCCGTGGGCGCAGGAAGCCGTGTGCCGATACTTCTACTCCAAGGTGAGTGTCCCTGGGCAGGGGCCCTCTCCACACCTGGCACTGCTGGGGGAAGGGGGCAGGTGCCCCCCGGTCCTGGGCTGAGCTCAGCCTGTCCCAGCTGGGCGCTGCCTCCCCAGGGGTGTTAAAGCTGCGCTTTGGCTTCTCCTGCAGGTGCAGCAGCGGCGGCAGGAGCTGGAGCAGGCGCTGGGGATCCGGAACACATAGGCTGCCCCGCTCCTCCCCAGGCAGGGGCACCACGGCTGTTTGTGGAGACAGAGCTGCAGAGCTCACTGTCCCAGCTCACAGAGTCCCGCTCTGGCAGCCAGGCCCGTCTCACTCATCCTGGCGTTGTCCCTGCTGGGGCAAGTCCAAGACCCCTGGGCCCTCGTGGGCTGTGACAAGCAGGCAGGCTCCAACGAGCACACATTTCTACCTGGTTTTCTTCCTGACTGTTGCCTTGTCAGTCCCAAGGCTTCCACGAGCCTCCCCGTAGTGTCCCCGGTAGCCAGAGTGACTGGGAGCCCTCCCTGAGCCCGTCCCTGCCCAGCCACTGCTGGCTGTGCCCCTCCGGGAGCCTGGCTCTGCTCTAAGGTGTGGCTGGGCAATGCCCTGCCACGTGTTACACCCGTGCCAGGCGCTGTCGGGGCAGGATGCCCTGAGCTGACTGACATACCTCCCTGCCCCGACCCCTCCTCGGAGGTGCTGCTGCACTGGGCTGCCCCACAGGTCACTCTCCTCCTTCAGGAAGTTCCTGGACTGTGTAGAGAATTGTTTCTTCCCTTCTCCCTTTTTCCCTGCCCTGTTCCCTTGGTGTTCTGTGACGGACTGTCCTGGGCTGGGCTCGGAGGGGGACGAGGCGTCGGTTTCCTGCAGGGATGTGGAATTGTTGCAGTGATGCAACTCCACCTCAAACACCTCCCTGTGGGTTCCAGCACACCACGTGGCTGCTTGTTTTCCCTGGAGCTGGGAGGGGACGCAGCAGCTGCCTGGAATGGTGCTCAGCGTTGTGGGCTCATTCCTTTGGCACAGTTGTCCTGTGTCACTTGCTGTGGGGACCAGAGGCTCCTTGGTGTGGATCAGGACAGTCTGTGGAATGGACATTTTCCCAAGCATATGTGAGTCAGCAGGTGTTTCTGTGCCGAAACTCCTGTGGGTTTTAGTCAAGTTTTAGGTCATGGGGCTGCCATAGGGCCCAGCATGGTTCAGGAATGTACAAACAGATTTTCTCTGCTGTGGGGAGCAGCAGCCCCGGTGCCTCCTCATGGAATGAGAATTCCTGGTGGTCAGGCTTAGGAGAGTGAAATGGCTCCTCTTCAGCCCAATCCTCGTGTTTCTGCTTGGGACCATAATGCAAATGGACTGGAAATTTGGCCTGACTCTTGGAATAGCTGCAGGATCATGTTAGTGCCGAGCCCTCCCATCCCACCCCCGGTGTGGCTGCTGCCTTGGAGCACCTGGGTGGCCCTCCTGCCCCTGTGTCCGTGTACCTCCATGTCTGTGAGTAATAGACTCGACCTGCCCTCTCCTCTGCCCTTCTGAAATGCTCCTCCGTGGCACTGGGGTGAAGGTCTCGGTGCTGGAGGAGCAGCCCCTTCCTCCTCAGGGGACTCCCACGGGAGGGATGCTGGTCCTGTGTAGGCAAACGTAGCTGTTGCAGAGAAACTGCTTTTAATATTACGGTTTTTTCCATGGACCAAATTTTTTTTTTGTACTGTATCCTTGTAGACGTCACCCAGTTTTAATAAAAGACTCCTGTGAAGGAAGGTGTGCTCCTCCTTCCTGCTGGCAGCTCGCTCTCTGCCCGTGGGGGATGGCACTCAGTGGCTCGCCAGGGAAGGCACAGGATTATCTCCACTTTCCTCTTATTTTTTCCCTTTTCCTTTTCAAAGCCAGATGGGTTAAGTGGCTGGAGAGAAAATGTTCTTCATATTTTGGCCTTTTATAGCGAGCCCTCCCTCCATGGAGGGATCTCCCAGCTCTGCTAAGCCTTTGTAAAGTGCTTTTGTGGTAAACAAACTAATTTGAGCAAAGCTGGAAATCCAGTGGCCAGAGCTAATAAATCCCGTGGCCACTGCCTTGTGGCAGCCTCCTGTGGGCCCCAGGGGAGCTGGGCAGAATCTGGAGGAAACTGTACTGAAGTTTACTACAAGGGTTTAAAATTATGCAAAAGGAGAATTACTCCCTTGGCCCTGCTGGTTTGTGGAACTGTAACTGCCTTGCAGCAAACCTGGGACCCCCCGGGCAAGGGAGGGATCTCTGGGGGGGCGATGCTGCTCCCTCGGCCACAGCTGAGGCAGCAGCGAGTCCTGGGGCTACACCGGGAGGCTCCTGCTCCTTACTGGGGAGGGAAGTGGCACCTTTTGGGCAGACAGAATGAAATCTTTATGCAGAAAAAGCGGGAGAGGCTCAGCAGGCACAACTCAGACCTCGTGGGGGTCTGCAGGTTCCTGCGGGGGAGCAGCTCCGACGTCTGTGAGCAGGGACAGGAGCCAGGAATGGCTGGAGCTGTGCCAGGGCAGGGTCAAGTTGGATCTCAGCAAAAGGTCCTTCCCCCAGAGGGTGGTGGGCACTGACCAGGCTCCCCAGGACAGTGGGCACAGCCCCGACCCTGCCAGAGCTCCAGGAGTGTTGGGACAACGGGACAGGGTGGGATTGTCGGGGTGCGTGTGCAGGGCCGGGAGCTGCTCTGGCTGATCCTGGTGTGGGATATTCCCTGGGTCTGACTCCCCACTGCGAGCTCTGCGGGGGTCGGAGCTCCCCCGGGGGTGCCCTTTGCACCTGCCCCGCAGCCCCCGCGGGCGAGGCGGGGCCGGGGGCGGGCGGGGGCCGGACCTGCTCCGGGAATAGCCCGGCGGGGCCGGCCCGCAGTGCCCGCAGTGCCCGCGCCATGGGGGGCAAGAGGGTGTGCGTCGTGGGCTCTGGCAACTGGTGAGCGCCGGGCACCGGGGCCCCTGGGCGGGCACAGCGCGGTCCCTGTCCCCTCTGTCCCCCCTGTCCCCCCTGTCACCCCCTGTGCTCTCCGCTCCGGCAGGTGACAGGGTGCCCTGTGCTGTCCTGTCCCCCCGGTGCCCCCCCCGGTGCCCCCCGTGCCCCCCGGTGCCCGCGATGCCCCCCGTGCTCCCTGTGCCCCCCGATGCACCCTGTGCCCACGGCCCCGCTGTGCCCTCGCAGGGGCTCTGCCATCGCCAAGATCGCGGGCGCGAACGCGGGGCGGCTGAGCAGCTTCGAGAGCCAGGTGAACATGTGGGTGCTGGAGGAGCAGGTGGGCGGCCGCGCCCTCTCCGACATCATCAACACCGAGCACGAGAACGTCAAGTACCTGCCCGGCCACAAACTGCCCCCCAACGTGGTGAGAGCGCTGGGGCAGAGCCCGCGGGTTGGGGGCACCGCTGGGGCAGCCCCGGGGGGGAAGGAAGGGACGGGATAGACCCGGCTTTGTGGGTCGGGGTTGCTGGGGCAGCCCCGGGTGGGAAGGAAGGGACGGGATAGACCCGGCTTTGCGGGTCGGGGTTGCTGGGGCAGCCCCGGGTGGGAAGGAAGGGACGGGCCGGGACGGACGGGGTTCTGCGGGTCGGGGGAGTTGCGGTAGCCCCGCGTGGGAAGGGACGGGGTGGACGGGGCTCTGCGGGGCTCGGTTCCACCTCCCGCTGCTGACCTTGATCTGTGCTTGGTGAGCTGCAGCCCTGGCTGCTCTTGCTGCCCACCTTTGCCCCCCTCTGGCTCCCACAGGCTGGGCTGGAGGCCATGTGGCTGCTCCGAGCTCAGTTCCAGCCCCCGTGCCCTGCCAGCCCCGGCAGGGACCTCGGCGCGGTGGCTCCGGGCCCCTCCTCACCTGCCAGGGAAGCTGCAGCTTCGCAGTGCCTGACAATGCTCCTTTCAGGTGGCAGAGCCAGACCTGCTCAAAGCCTGTGCAGGGGCCGACGTGCTGCTGTTCGTGGTGCCCCACCAGTTCATCGGCAGCGTCTGCGACCAGCTCAAGGGCCACGTGAAGAAAGAGGCCGTGGGGGTGTCACTCATCAAGGTGGGGCAGCAGCAGCACCGGCTGGGCTCGGCAGGGGCAGCTGGAAGCAGCCTGGCTTGGAGCAGTCCTGGGGTTTTGGAGCATAAATGGGCCCCGGGGTGGTGGGATAGGGGGGCAGAGGCTTCGTGGGTGTTTGGAGGTGTTGATGGGGAAGGGTGAGAGCATATGGGGGGTCTGTGAGGGGCAGGGCATGGCTCAGTGTGTTGGGATCAGAGTTGGAGCCTTGCAGTGCGGGGAAGGTGGGACTGGGGTGGGGGGCAGTGTCCAGGAGGGGCTCACGGCTGCTGACAGGGTGGGGATCACCCAAAGCTTGGACCAGATGATCTCTGAGGTCTTTTCCAACCAAATCAATGCTGTGGTTCTGTGATCGCTGTCGCTGGTTGTCTCCCAGGGCGTGGATGAAGGACCAGATGGGCTGAGGCTGATCTCAGACATCATCCGTGAGAAACTGGGCATAGAGATGACGGTGCTCATGGGGGCCAATCTTGCCAATGAAGTGGCAGAGGAGAAGTTCTGTGAAACCACCATCGGTAAGGAGCCAGTGCCCCTCCTCGCTGTCAGCCTTGCAGGAAGAGGCAGAGTGTGGGCACGGTGCAGATCAAACTGCTGCTGCCCCAGTGAGCTGCCCTTTTCCCTGGGAAGGCAGGGGACTCCCTGGGAGCTGGCTGAGCTCACTCCCAGTGTTTGTGAGGGGATCAATCGCTTTGTTAACAACGGAGTTGTGTGGCTCAAAGTTCCTCCCAGCATGGACTCGGCACCATGCACCGTTCCTGGCACAAATTAAAGGGGTGGGCACCAAGAGGCCCTTCAGGAATAATTTCCATCCTTCATTTCCTTGGGCTTCGTGGGATTCTCACCTGGATCTCACATTATTGCCAGCCAGGGCTGCTTGGAAGTTTATCTGGTGGTGTTCCAACACCCTCCACACTGCTGGGAGCCGTGCACAGGGCCAAACCCAACAGCACAGTTTGCTGGGTCAGAGGTTGTGGGATTCAAAGTGTCTGTGTTTTATCAAACAACAGCCAACACGCTGGGCAGGAGGCTGGGGGGGTGGAACAGCCCACAGGCCCTGTGGACCCACCTGGCCCCACAGCAGCAGGGAGGACACCAGGCCCCAGCCCCAAATCTGCAGCCTTTGAAGATGCCTTTACCCTGCTGGGCATGTCATTTCTGTCCTGCTTGACACAGCAGCAGAGATTGTCCCTGTCCTCTGGGAATGCCAAGGTTGAGTGTTGGTTATCTCTCAGGCAATGTGTGCCTGGCCCTTTGTGGACCTGCAAATGTTTAGCAATGTCCATCGGTTGGGCAATAAATTCCTCTGCCTGGATGAGCTGCAGGAGGGAGCATGATCCTACCTCAGGGTCTCCCCATCATCTTCCTCCTCCTCCTCCTCTTCCTCCTCCCTCTGTCTCCTCAGGCTGCAAGAACACGCAGCACGGGCAGATGCTGAAGGAGCTGATGCAGACCCCCAACTTCCGTGTGCGGGTGGTGCAGGAGGCCGACACCGTGGAGATCTGTGGGGCTCTCAAGGTGGGTCTGCAGGGCTTGGGGGCACAGCCTGGGGGGCTGAGGGCTCTGCAGGAGCTCTGGGGAGAGGCTGCCAGGGGAAGGAACCGAGAATTTGGGGACAAAGGCCAGACTTTGGAGGGGACCTGTGCTTGGCTCCTGCTGCTCGGAGGGATGGTGGGCACTGGCGTGGGCAGGAGCCCGTGCTCAGGGTCGCACACACAGCTGGTGGGCACAGCAGAGCCCTGAGCAACTGTGGGAACAGCTCCCTCCGCTGTGTTCCAGAACGTGGTGGCCGTGGGTGCCGGTTTCTGCGACGGGCTGGGCTATGGCGACAACACCAAAGCCGCCGTGATCCGCCTGGGGCTGATGGAGATGATTGGCTTTGCCAAACTCTTCTGCAAGGGCCCCGTCGTGCCCTCCACCTTCCTGGAGAGCTGCGGCGTCGCCGACCTCATCACCACCTGCTATGGCGGCCGCAACCGCAAGGTCGCCGAGGCCTTTGCCAAGACTGGGAAGGTGAGTGGGGCTGGGAGCACTGGGGGGTGTGGAGCTGTCAGGGCTGGAGCTCAGGAAAAGGCTCTGCCCTCAAAGGGTGGGCACTGACCAGGCTGCCCAGGGCAGGGGGCATGGCCCCAGGGCTGCCAGAGGTTTGGGCAATGCCCTCAGGGAGAGGACGGCACTGTCGGGGTTGCAGGTGCAGCTCCTCACTCACTGCTGGGTTGTTTCAGTCCATCGAGCAGCTGGAGAAGGAGATGCTGAATGGGCAGAAGCTGCAGGGGCCCCAGACATCTGCTGAGGTGCATCGGATCCTCAAGAGCAAGAACATGGTGGAGAAGTGAGTGCTGGAATCTCTGTCTGCTCCCCTGGGGTGAGGCTGGGACTGGGACACCCCCCTTGGTGTCTCTGCTGTTCGGGGCAGTCCGTGCACTGCCCACCCCACACCAGCTGGGCAGGATTCCTGCTGGACGGGGCACAGTGCCACTGTCCCACCTGCTCCTGCGTGTCACCACAGGAGTGGAGGTGCTCTGACTCTGCCAGCCGTGGTGACTTTGCCCCCTGCCCACAGGTTCCCCCTCTTCACTGCTGTGTACGAGATCTGCTACGAGGGCAAACCCGTCACTGACTTCATCAAGTGTCTGCAGAACCACCCTGAGCACATGTGAGGGGCTCTGCCAGGCACGCAGGGAGCTCCTGCCCACACCAACATGATCTGCTGCCACAGCTTTGGACGGAGTCTGGGTCTCCTGGGAGCCTTGGCAGGGTGCTGGAAGGGCAGAGGTTCCCTCACCCAGCCCTGGACACTGCCAGTCTGAGCCTGGCACAGAGGTACCTGCTGACCTTCTCTCTGTGAAGGGCTTGTTTAGTTTCTGCTGTTGTCTATGGTTTGCCCTGAATGGGGCTGAGCATTTTCCTCCTTCCCCTTCCTGTTGCTGTGGTGGATTCAGGCCTGGGAAGGACTCTGCAGTGATTGGCATGGGCTGGGCACTGCCTGGGAGGACAAACAGTATCCCAGGTCCTCCTTCTTAGCCCCCTGAGGCCCCTCTGGGCGCCACCAACCCTTCTCTGCTGTTCTTGGCTTCTCTGTCTGATGGAGAGGGCACAGTCCCCTGCCAGGCTCCACCTGCTTAGTGAAGCTGCTCAGGACTCCCAGAGGTGCTGAGAATCCCCTTTCTAAGCAGCAGCACCAGCACAGACAGTGGCATTCCTTGCCACCCTGCCATGTGCCACTTCCCAAGCCACCCCCAGCCGCTCCTGCTGCCCCAGTGCTCCCCAGAGGGACACTTGGGAGCTTGTTTGTTCAGAGCTTTTCCTCTTGCAGTCCCACCTGGCCCCTGCCCCTGGGAACTCCCCTGTTGCCACAGCTTTGCTCGTGCTCATTCCATGCCCATTGACTTCCCTCCCTGTCTCAGTTTGTCCTCTGGGGCTTGGCACTGCAGGGACCAACTGCCCCCAAGTCTCTGTGACCCCTGGCATGTACCCGCAGAGCCAAGGGGTGGGGATGGGGCACCTGGGTGATGTTGCTGTTAAAGAAATGATCCACAGCCACTCTCTGCCCTCTCTGGCTCACTTCAGCCTGTGCCTTAGCCTGTCTGTGTCCATGTGTGCCTGTCCAGGAGCTGAGGAGCAGGTCCCACATTTCCTCTGATATGGGGATGCAAACTGCCCACTGGCACCGGGGCAGGAATGGGCATGTGATCCATGACAGGTACAGGGAGACGTTCAAAATTCCAGGACAGAGGTCTGAGGCCTCACGCTGGGCCTTTGAAACTTGCCCCTTGTGCAGCCGTGCCACGTGTCCCTCTGCTCCTCTGCAGCCGGCGGTGTTTGCTCAGGCAGCGTGGCCAGCGGTCACTGCTCCTGCCTGGGCTGGAGTGCAGGAACGCTGCAGGGCTCCCTGTGCCCCCCGTTGGGGTCCCAGAGCTGCGGGGGCTCTGATGGGCAGAGTTACTTTCAAACTGACAATAAACATGTTGAGGAGAGGGGAGATGCTGCTCCTTGTTCTGCCGCTCCGTGCATGGCTTGGTTGGGTTGGTGCCTGCTGGACTGGCTGAGTGCTCAGAGCAGGGCACTGCCCGTTCCCTCCTCGCTCTGCACCCTCCCGTGCTGTCCCAGAAACAGCCAGAATGTCCCTGCAGGTCCCTGTTTATGTCACACAGTGTCCCACTTGCTTTGTCTCAGCAGCAGTTCCAGGATGAAAGTTTGGCCACAGGACTTAGGCGGGTCGGGACTGCAGCATTGAGTTGGGGCCAGAGCCCTCACCTGGGGCTGCAGGAGCTGGGCCAGGCCCCCACTGTGCCCACACGCCCTGGGCCTCCCCTCCTCTGATGTCTTTGCTCCACACTCCGTGGGGTTTCATTCATCTCGTCCCAGCTGCTTTTCCCAGCCCCTCCTCGTTGCTGTGTCTGGAGGTGCCTCACACTGAGTGTGACCTTTCCAGGCTCCGAACCCTCTGCTCTTGCTCGCGAGGGGAATTCAATCTGCTGGCACCGCACTTGGGTCTGTGCCTTTTATTAGCCACGATTCCTCACCAGGAGCTCTGCGACCTTTAAACGCCACGGAGCTGAGGCACAGGGAGATCCTGCTCTGCTGGGGACCCTCAGTGAGGGCCAGGGAGGAGAGAGGAGGCTCAGGGGGGAGAGAGAAGGGCCAGGGAGGACAAAGGAGGGCCAGGGGGGAGAGAGAAGGGCCAGGGAGGACAAAGGAGGGCCAGGGAGGACAAAGAAGGGCCAGTGTGTTCCTGCAGAGCTGGCACAGCTTGTGTCACTCTGTCTCCAAGTGCTTCAGGAGTCCAAGTGTTTGGACACGTGGCTCGTGCAGGACGGAGGGTCCCTGAGCTCTGCCCCCTCTGTCAGCACCTGCAGCAGGATCCATCCAGCAGGGATTTGTGTGGGAGCTCCTCGCAGGTGGAAGTGATTTGTGCATCCTCCTCATCCAGGATTTTCTGGCTCTGGCAGGACCTGCAGGGACTCTGGGGCACTTTGTGCCAAGTCTCACCTGGGGGGACCAGCGCAGGGATCAGACACCCCACACTGGAGCTGGAGCTCCCGAGCTATAAAAAGTCTTCCCTTTGCCATTTGGAATTATGTTCCGCAGGCTCAGCATATCCCAGGGAGTTCCAGGGAGCCCTGGATGGGGCAGGGCTGGCCCAGGAGAGTCCCAGCACTGGGAAGGAGCCCCGGGATGGGAGCGGCTGCCAGGGGGGATTTGGGGCAGCACAACCTCCTGTGGCCCCGGGAAGGAGGGGCTGGGGGCACAGCAGGACCCTCGGGATGGCACTGGGACCCCCAGGGAGGCTTCAGAGCCCGTGGGAGGGTACTGGGGTCACTGGGAAGGTTGTGGGGCCCTCAGGATGGCACTGGAGCCCTTGGGAAAGGCATCAAGACTCTCACGACAGCACCACACACACCTCCAAGCCCTGGGGCTGCAGGGAGGGGTCAGGGTGGCCTCAGCTCCATCCCTCGGTGGCCAAGGCCTGTCTCCTGAGGGCACCTCGTGCTGGCAGAGCCGTGTGGGCAGCTCCGGGCCCGGCCATGACCGCAATGGCGGCCCCTGAGGGTCCCTGAGGGAGCCGCCGCCAGGGGGCGCCAAGGGCATCGCGCGGACTTTCCCGCGCCCGCGGGCGGCACCACGTGACGTGACACACGTGACTGCCCTCCCTGCGCACGTGACGCCGCCGGAACACGTGACACGGGACGGGAACGGGACGGGAGAGG
>VWZD01003838.1:0-12290 GCA_013396695.1 Sakesphorus luctuosus | reverse complement strand
ACATCATGCAGACTCCAAGAGTCTTTTTTGTGTTTTATTTTGTTCTAACCAAGGAGAAACCAAATCATCCTGTCTGACACCACTTCATGAACATAGGAACTGTGAACATGTACGATACATGCACCAAAATACTAATGTATATACCCCTGTACTAAAGCAGACAAAGATAAAGATGAGAACTGAAAGAGGATTTATGATGCATCACAATCGAAATAGTTGAAAACCTATTTTAAACCCCCCAAAAAACCAAACAAACCACCAAACACTTCACTCAACTCTTTAACTATTGTTGGGTTTGGGGATTTTTTAAAGGTTTCTTGGTACTTGTAGTTTTGCAATCAGTCATTTAATTCAAAAATATTTTTGTTATATGAACAGATCTAGTGAAAGCTGTTTCTGCCCATGGCAGGGAAGGACGGACTATGACATCTTTGAAGGTCTCCTCCAGCCCAAAATATTCTATAATTCTATACTTCAATTTCTGTTTGTCTTTTTGGGGTTTGTTTTTACTTTTCTTTTTTCTTTTTTTTTTTAACTGGTTTTTTCCTTCTGCTTCTTCAGTTAATTCCATTTTAACACTCAAAAACTACACATTAAAAAAAATTATCCAAAACAACTGCATCATTAATACATTTTAGGGCTGATGTTGAAAAATACCACAGCAAAATCACAACATGATTTTGTCTTGAAAGCAATTAGATACCTATATTACAAAATCAATAGAGTCTTACTAATTAAGAGATCTTGTTTCAGTTTAATTATAGATGTCTTATATAGTTCAACAGGAAAACTTCCAAGAGTTTTCATATGATATACAAAGTATTTCTTGTTCTGTTTTCCATTGTTCTCCCTCTTCCACTGGCTGGACTATAAGGAGACATATGTGCTCCTAAAATCTCAGCAACCAATGAAAGAGTATTCAAATTTCCTGCTTTCAGTCTTTTAGCTACATTTTTATTTCATTCAGCTTTTTGAATTCATACATTACCTTTCACCTCTAAAACTCAAGACAAGTTTAATGTGTTTCTCTTGAAGCACACAGAACTTGTGTTAACATAGCCCAAAGTCTCAGCAGTTGCATGTGAACTGAGAGCAGCAGATTAAGGTACTAGAGGAAAATAAAGCAAAACAAAACCCTTGTTACATAATTCCAGACAAATGGAACAAGGCATTTAGACACTACTGTAATACAAATAAATAGTTAACTACAAAAATTATGTCTTAAAAAATAAGGAAGGAGAAAAATGTAGTATAAACACCATGCACCCTATGGGAGTAAACTGCAGAATTCAGGGCACATTCAAGCATGTCCAAACCTTTTAGTTTCTTTAGAAAGCTTTTGCTTAGCCCTGGGGTATTGTTGAATGATTTTGCAGTGATAAAACCTGATAAACCTGCCCTGAACATCCTGATGTCCTGGAGGGCATCAGGCAAAGCATCGCCAGCCAGTCAAGAAAGGGGATTGTCCCGCTCTGCTCTGCACTATGGCAGCCTCACCTTGAATATTGTGTGCAGTTTGGGGCACCACAATATAAGAAAGATATTAAGCTTTTAGAGAGTGTCCAAAGCAGGGTAACAAAACTGGTGAAGGGCCTTGAGGGGAAGCTGTATAAGGAGCAGCTGAGGTCACTTGGCATGTTCAGCCTGGAGAGGAGGAGATTGAGGGGGCATCTCATTGCAGTCTACAACTTCCTTGTGAGGGGAAGAAGAGGGGCAGGCAATGATCTCTTCTCTGTGGTGACCAATGACAGGACTCAAGGGAATGGATTAAATTATATCAGAGAAGGTTTAGGTTGCATATTAGAGGTTCTTCACCTAGAGGATGGTTGGGCACTGGAACAGGCTCCCCAGGAAAGTGGTCACAGCACCAAGCCTGACAGAGTTCAAGAAGCATTTGGAGAATCCCTTGTGGCACATGGTGTGACTCTTGGACATGGTCTTATGCAGGACCAGGATTTGGACTCAGTGAACTTTCTGGGCCCCTTCCAACTCATTATATTCTATGATTTTGTGATTCTATGATTTCCAATTAATAAATAATAATACAGAAGAAAAATCTCATAGTCTGCTATTTGTTATATTGAACTGGAATAATCATTTTTAATCTTAAGAATACCTTACAAATAAGGTATTGGGGCTAAAAAACTCTCATTTTGTCTTATCACTTAATATTTTACAAGCAGTTTATTTAATAAAAATGTAGATAAAGTGACAGAAGCATTTACATCTTCTCTCATCAAAACAGAAGAATAAAAAAAATGGAAGATATATTACATATAAAAACACCATCTTTCATACTTTTATTCAAAACTTCAAGGTATTATTCTTCATGATCCATTTTACATGTAGAACATGACAGATATGAATCTTAAAAACTAAGAAAAAGGAAAATGTATCTTGATAAAACTGCTGTCATTTTGAATTTATAGTAAATTTATCTAGAAAATAACAATCCTGTGCATAAGAAACTCTCTCTCTCTCTTGAACGTAGTGGTCAGATAACCAGATATCCTTGGATGCTTAGATATATCCATTGATGAGAACTAATAATTCTTTCACATAATTCAGGAGTATGAAACCTGTTTTCTTATGCAAATTTATCTGCTAGTATATACATTTTTCCATAGACTACATTAAAAAAGAAATTGGATGAGGGTGGCTGTATTGCAAAAGAAATCTTGGCAAATAAAGTCA
Organism: Sakesphorus luctuosus; assembly: GCA_013396695.1. Classification (NCBI taxonomy): domain Eukaryota; kingdom Metazoa; phylum Chordata; class Aves; order Passeriformes; family Thamnophilidae; genus Sakesphorus; species Sakesphorus luctuosus. Next base: position 9,596 of record VWZD01003838.1, on the reverse strand, counting down.
TGTTTATCATGTCTAATATTGAACACAGTTCGCTATTGTCTGTGTATCTGGACTTGATTTTGAGACATATTTCAAAGACAGAGTGCCAGCCTGAATTCATACAGAACACATGCGAATTCTCAGCAGATCTATAATTTAAGTCAAATGAGAAATATGAAAAAAAAACCCCAAACAAACCCCAAACAAATAAAAAACCACCAAACCCAAAACAAGCTTTACTTCACTTTCCTTGTCTTTGTCTTCATTAGGAAAAAATCAGCGTCACAGAGTTATAAAAGTATAGATTTTCTATGCACTTGTCATATCAAAAAGAAATTTTGTTTTCCTCCAGTAATGATTGTGAAGGTGCAGAAGTGAACCTTTTTTAATGCACTAATGCATTCTCATATTAGCAAGCTCTCTGAGCACAACAAACTGTGTTGCACAAAGATACTGTGATATTCTCTTAGCATGAAGAATGCATGCATGTTTGGAAAATAAAGTAACTTTTAAATACAACCAATTCATTTGTAATCAAATTAAAAAAGAAAACCAAAATATACAAATAAACAAACGTAGGACACTTTAGCTGAGAATTCTCCTTTAATATGCTACACAAAATTTCAGTTCAAAGAAATAGACAAAAAAACCCCCAACAAACGCTCAAGAAAACATAACCATTGAAACTGACTATATGGGTCCTATCACTCAGTTTTCGAAATTTGCACAAAACAAGATTAATGGCTGTCAGGAGATAAATTTAGGCTTAAAAAATGTTCAGACTTCCTATTGTATAAAATGGGCCTTTGACTCCTAGGCTGTAGGGGTTTTTCATACTACTGAGTACATATATTAATAAGGGAAAACAAAACCCACCAACCAAACCAATAATACTATTCCTTAAAATGAGTTTGTGTGTTCCAAGATGTTACTGGGAACAGGGAGTCACAGGGAATGTGATTCAACAGCATCCACTCACGGTAGGAAACATAAAATTTTTCTTTAATAGAAATATTAAATGTGACCTGATTGCTTCCCCCCTCCCCCCGCAGCCCCTCCCCCTCCACACACACTCCCCCCCAAGAATTTCAGCACACAGGCTAAAATGGGTCTCAGAAAAACTGGGCAGACTTAACAATAAATCTTAGTGATGTATCTTTTATTGTCAATTCATAGCAAAGTCCTTTCTCGTGGTGATAGACTATGTCGTTTAAATGAATGCGGTGGTCAAGACCTTTGATGCTTGACTAAGTACTTAGGATTTCAAACAGTAACTATTTAAGCAGCTGTGTTGTCTTATGCAGGAAATTATCTTGATTATTCCAGTTGTACTTTGTGGATTTAAAAAAGTAACCAGTAAATTACTTAGGGATCAGTCTCCCTCTGAGACTGGCACATCTCTGTTTAAACAGTTGCTAAGACATCCTTTACTCATCCTGACAATTAAATGACACAACTACTATTGCACCTGTAGCCTTTTCATTTTGATACATTGATTTGCATCAAAAGCCAAAAATTCACCATCAGAAAAACTCCCAAATATCTAATCCAGGCATGTTTTAATTATTCTGATATAATATGTCACTTTCTGAAAAAGGCATAATTTAGAAAACTCAACTTAAAAAGCCTTCTGTAAATTGAATTGCATCTTTGACATATTGTTTACTCTTTTGTGGACACTTGTACACTCTCCAAAGAATCCAGTGACCGCATTTAAAATAGTTTACAATGCATATGATCTACCTCAGTATAAAAAGAGTTCATTGATGAGAAACTCCCTCCTCCTTTGGGAAGTAAAATGAATAGTTTCTGCCCAATCATTGACTTTAAACCTTTATTGCACTTAATGTCCCCCACACCAAAATCAGTTTGACTATAAAATGTTTTGTTTTCCAACAACTACTTTTTTATGTACCAAATTTGACTTTAATGGTATTCTCTTTAAAGAATGTTGATGAGAGAAGGAAAACAACCAAAAAATGCATACATACTTCAATGAAACCTGCACAAATATTCATTTAAATGCAGTATAGAGAAAAGCCTACTTTACTCTCCCAGTGCTGTTTCTACTGTGGAATAAATTAATATGGTACTTTCCTTCTCAGCAGTGAAAACAGTATTGGGTCTTTCACAAATAAATTACCTGTATATTTAAAAAGGAACTAATTCCTCACACACAGATTTTTTTTGTACTTCCATAGATTTTTAAAAATACTCCCCACCATCACTACCATGAAGGTCTGTTCTCTCACTGCCTGCCCTCCCCCCCCAAAATAACACAGGTTTAATAATGAGCTATTTTAATGTCACACTCTTGACATCTTTTTTTAAACTATTCTCCTCATAAAGAAATTGGTTTTTAAGAGAACAGTTGTAACTGCTGTGACTACAACTGCTCTTTAGCAGCATTTTCATCAGCACCCTGTTACAGATCATCTTTAGTAACCATTGGTACAGCTGTATATGAAAAATGAATTCATCTTCTAACAAAAAAAGTGAGAGTGACAAAAATTATGAAAATGACCAATCTCACTTGGTCATCTTACATTTACTGAGGCTGTTCCTTGCCATGTCCTACTCACCTAGATCGAGGAATGGTTCAACTTGTGTCATATATGAGTTCAGCAGAACACCAGTATCACCTTCAGAACAGCTAGTAAAATTTTGCCTTGGATTTCCTCCTAGTGCAAAAATTTTGCACATCCCCATTTTGTAGTGATCCATGAAATGAGATCTCATGGACATCCCTTTCAACTGGACATGCAGACCCTGACATTAGCTCAGTTAGCTGGAGCATTGTGCTAGTAACACTAAGATTGTGGATTTGATTCCTGTATGGGCCAGTCACTTAAGCGTTGGACTCAATGTTCGTATCCTTGTGGATCACTTCCAATTCAGAATACTCTGTGATTCTGTAATTATGATAGCATACTGGAGAGACAGTGCATCCTCACTGACCATTCTTGAGGAATACTACTCACTACTTATGTCATCTCTAAGCTGCTTGCTGAAACTAGAAAGAAAAGGACCTCTTCACACTTCCTGAGGACCATGAAATCCCTGTAATCCATGATACTCGGAGTTATGCAGAGGCTAGGAAAGTCTCATCATCAAAGATGCTGCTGCTACATGCCTTAAGTGCCCATTACGCTGCATGACTTCATGCTACTTGGGAACTGGAGGCAAAAGGAGAGAAGCATTTCTGTAACCAAAATGATCTCAGCTAATAGCTTTGCTTTTTAACTAGAGGCAAGACATCCTAAACTATGTTTGCTGTTGTCTATGGGACAGACATTTCATGAGAACTGGGCAAGGGCCTTCCTGATATACATATTCCCTTTCAAGTATCTTTTGCAAGGACTAGGGTGTGGATCCTGAAACAGTGTCAGATTCTATGGTCTCTTCCAATCTCTATCACAATGCATTCTCAGTCCCCAGCATGCCAAGATCCACCCAGCTGGTAGGCTTAATGCTGTGCTTCCACTCAGAGAGCTTTTTACGTTTTTCAGTCTATCTCCTTTGAGGTCAAACTATAGCTTGGTTTTCAAACCAAACAATTTTCACCTTTCTGAATCATATGCAACACTCACACCCATCAGCAGTGTGGGAAGCAAAACTGAATAAAGCTTTTATGTAAGTCGTGCTTTTTCCCTTCAGCCCACATTTATGTCCTGCAGACGGCTGCTTTATTTGCCAGTAGACAAGTGGCAACAACAGTACAGCTCTCTATTCATTTTACATGTATTTTTCTTTCTTTCAGATACCTTTTCCCCTGTCATTCCTCAAGCCTCCACATGGACAATCTCTAATATAATTCTGAAGGCCTGTACTGAATGTATGAATGGAAGTAACTAATATTAAACAACTTTATCTGGAGAATTTTGACCATCTCCTTTTAAACAAAATAGAAATCACTCTTCTTAAACACTGGTGTACTTTGTAACCAGTATTATTAAAGATAAACCAAACCAAACTCCCCCCAAAACTACAAAGGACACAAGTTTTTAATGCTACATTTATTATTGTAGTCTATTTCAAATATTTAAGAACAAATATACTATATTTACCTTAAATTTCACTAAAGTTACATAAGTGATTATATTCATTTTATTAGCTTTCATTATTCATGCAATGCATTGTCATAAAATAAGACACAGCAAGTGGAGTCTTTTTATTCTTGATTCATTTAATAGCTTACATTATTATTTTTTAAAGCAAATCTCCACACACACACTTTTAGTAATATAATTAATGTAGCACGTTTTGTGGGGGAGATCTTCTCTTCTACTTCTTTCACCTGAGTGCTAATGTATCTGATATGTCAATGCCATGAAAGCTGCTAATCATTTTCCAGCCCACATGAGATTTCTTAACTAAGTCTATTCATTTAAAAACACATTACAGGTAATATCATGAGAGTATGTCCCCAAAATAAATATAAATGTAAAACATTTTAAATCAAACATTTTTTATAGGTAGATATAAAAATGCACTCATGCACTTGAATGTTTTACAAATGAGTACTTTGGACAGTAAAGAACTACAATAAATGTCTGATGTTAAATGACCTGTGCACTTTGTTCCTTAGGAATCTAATGGATTATATGTAATCAGAAAGAAAAAAAAAATCTACAGATGCTTTCTCCATTCCTCATTCTTCCTTAAAACTAACTTCATACTCCAATTTTTGTAACTAGATAATATTCATTTGAAAACATCTTCTGTTTCTCACATACTTTTCAGCAGAAGGAAATTTACAGTGCAGTGGTACTTTAGCATTTACTTCTAAATTAGATAAAAAAGCCTTGAGATTAAAAGTGAAAATAGAGTACTCCAGTTAATCAACAGCTGTCAGGTGGTTCCTTTCAACATGAAACATAATGGACAACAGAATTTGCACTGAATTCTACTAACCACTGAGGAATTGTTTTTTATTCTTCCTTTTCTCTTTACTAAAATTTCTAGGGGTAACAAACCACCCTGGGGCATGTATTTTTATCTATAAGTTATTCCACAAAATATTTGACTTTTCATTGTCAATACATATGTGTAGGTCATTACACCAAGAAATGTATTTTGTGAAGGGAAAATAGTCCAACAAGTTTTCAGCTGGCACTGAATTTCCATTTCAATCAATTTTTTTCGTCACTCCATATGCTACATTTTACTATGACTCAGAAGAAGGTTATTAATACAGCATATTTAAACTATGGTACATACTGTGTTACATTTGAATAACAGCAATTAGAAATATTTACTGTAGGTTAGTTATAGGCAGCATAAGACTTTCAGTACAATGAACAAAAAACTTCCATATTCGAGATTTTTTTTAAATTAGTTTAATTATGTAGGTGCTATTGAAGAATATTCAAAAAGCATATTGCAAGTTTGGATTACTACATTTCCCTTATATTGCACATAACATAAATTCTACCAGGGTGTCTAAACTTAGCATTTGCTATGCTAGAAGTGCATGACTTATAATTTTTTTTTAAAAATAGACTAAGAAAATAGTCACATGACTGATGGATGTGGCATTCTACACTTTTTATCTCATCAAGTTTGCTTTGGGGCTATACAGCAAGGTCAAAATAGTTCTCAAAAAAATTATTCTCACCCTTTGAAAAATATTGTTAATTAACACATTTGGACTTACTGTATTTTCTGTTATGAAGAGTCAAGCCAGACCTTAATAAATCAGCTGTATGACAGCATTGACAACTAGTCAAAACAAAAACGTTAATTCAAATAAATGTCTTCCAGAACTTCCAGATTTGAAACCTTTTTCACCACTCTCTGACCCTTCATGATAGAGATACTGCCTGCGGCTAATTTATTAGATAGTTAAGTGTTTCTAATTAATTATCAAGAAAAAATTGTTTGCATAGAGTGAAATCACTTAACCCTGACAATTTTTCTGGGCTCTCAGAATATCCAAACCAAGAAAGAAGAAGAAAAGAAAAGTTCTATCCATCCATTCAAGTTGCAGATGACAACCGAGCATACCATGACTGTCAGAATTCCTGTCACTTTGGTACTTCCATCACTTGCCAAGTTTGCTAAGGCCTGCAAAACTTTTTATTGTAAGTAATATACTTTACAAAATTCTTGTAATATTTGAGAAAAATATAAATCAGTGATCCCACGTATGCACAATTTTGCCCTCAAACCCACTTCTAAACATAAGAATAATGTTGTTCATAATAGTAGTAAAAAAACTTACTTCAACCTGATCCTTTGATTAAACATAAAGCATTCAATACATTTATGAAGCAGGTTTAAAAAGGAGAAGGAAAAAAATAAAAGGAATTCATACAAAGGTGCAACATATATCAACCTTTTTCCACACCCTTAATGCTCACATGATCAGGGGAGATTACTTAGTTTGGGGACGTTTTCACAATAACTGGTGAAAAAAAGAATGAGAAGAGATATGCATATCAAGAAGAGATCAGGGCGTCCTGAAAAGGGCAGTGTACACAGACTTCACGAGAGGTTGAAAAGGCCTTTCTTGGATACTCAGAGGTACGTGCATGGAATTTGTTGCAACCTCAAAAGTTAGTGATGTTTGCTGTGTGAAAAGCAAGACTGGAGGGGAAGAGCAGTACTAGAAGTACACAGGGTCAGAAGGGCCGATGAGAACTAATTAATATGCCTATATTTACCTTATAAGTTCCCATTTACACAGCCCTAACTGAAGCCAGTTTTTGGGGCTCGGAAGGCAACAGCAGTGATAAAGTAAACAAAGTTCGCGGCGGAGAAAGGACTTCACAACACAAAACCCATAGGATTTAAGTGAAGACCTTTTATTAGACATAGCACACAGTTTATACAGGGTTAGGACTACAGCTTATTGGCTAAAAGAGTTACCACACCACCACGCTAGAAACTTCATTTGGTTAGAACCTATCTCTCACAAGTCCCATGTTTATATTATTTCATCCTGGCTATTTTTGTGCACCTGCAGAGAACTGTGTATTCCTACTATGAGAATTCTTGGGGAGTAACCTCCTCCCTATCAGCCAGCAACGGCTGAGCTCCTTGCCGCTTCTGGCTGATAGCTAAGTCTCACAGGGCTTTCTATAGATCTGAATTGCTCACTTTGATTTTACTGTAACAACACAGTGACACTGTAGTTACACCAGTACTCACTTTCATTTTACTTGGAATCTCACTCAGACTTCTGCTCAAAGATGTAAATGATATATAGAGAAGGGTGAAAAAAAAACCAAAATGAAATTATTCTAGGGCTCAGGTATCATATGGCAACACACACTATGATGAACAATTTGTCCTCTTTTCCCCCTTTTTCCTGTCAACACACATGATCCTTTATTCTGACATCTTTTTTAATAAAAATTTCCTCTTCTCATCATTTGTTCTAGCCACCATAGCTTTATCACATCCTCAATAACAAGTCTGATGTTACCTAAGTGTTACAGCTAATTAATCACAAACTATAAACCATTAATTATTTTATAGCTACTCTGAGTTGGGGAAGATAATGTAATTCAGGTAGTCTTTGGCAAGACTTCAGCATTACAAAATCATGTTTATACAAGCAGACTCATTACTGCTGTTAACAGGAAATTACAGCTAGTAAAATAGTTTTGTTTTAGAAATTTCACCTATAGCTGCATACTTTCTGTTGGGAGAAAAAGTAAATGAAGGTTTAGCACAAGTTTTGTTGATTTATTTGACATTTGCTAAAATGCAATTCAGTTAAGTTCATGGCTCTTTAGCTCTGATAATTTCTCATTTATTATTTGGCTTTGTCCTTGTGCTAAGTTTAAGAAGACTACTATTGATAGAAAGTAACATCAAGTAACCACCTATTCTTCATTTTCCATAGTTCCTCACAGCACTAAACCAAGGTAAGCTTAATTCATCAAAGCCCTGAAATCATGCCAAGACATTCATCAACATCTGTATTACACTAAGATACTAATGACAGATCAGAAATGCAGGGTTTTTTGAAATACATTTCCAAATAAGATGTTCAAGTGTCATGGAAATTCAGGACTTGAACATGGAAATATTCAGGCTAATGATAAAATTTACATACACAAGGAGCTCTAAAAGCATCAAGAAATTATAGAAGTTGACCATATTTATGCGTCAGTGTAAACTTGATTCTACATTTTTTCCTGACTGCAAAAAGTATTAGATAGTAAATACATATTGTTTCTAAGCAATTACATATTCCTATAGAGAAGAGATAAAGCAAGAGAAAACTGAGGAGATAGAAGTGAAAAAGAATGTTCCTGCCCAGTATTCACTTTATCATATCACAATTTCACAATATTATCTATACCATAGACCTTGCAATGAGCCATGGCAAAGTCAATATCATATACTTTATTTTCACTGAAGTGACAGACTATTTATGGGAGACTGAAAGATCAGCTGTCAGAAAAGTAAGCACACCTTAAAGGCTTGTATTTGTAGGTTATCAGTGGAATTAACCAAGGTTTTCAGATACTACCTGTTTCTCATAAGGACTTCACAATTTCTTCCTGCCTCTACTAGCAATTAAAAATTAGGGGATAGGCTGGGAGGAAGGGAAGTAGGAAATAGTTGTAATGTGTAGTGGCTGACATCTCACATAACAATATTTTATTTTTCCTTTATTATGTAGATCTTTTTCTCATGTCAATTTTTCCCTGTTTCTCATATTTTCTGAAAGTCATAGGACTATTTAGCAAAAGAAACACCACCAATACATTTGCTCATGCATGCAGGAAGTTTTAAACCTGCTTGTTTTTCTGCAAGGCAAACTGACCAGAGCTCTGAGGACTTCAACAAAGGAGAAGGAACATCAGTCTTCGGGGGATACTACTACAAAGTATGATGTCTTATATAGAAAAAAAAAACCCAAACAAAACAGAGAGAGGTATCCACAAAAGCACATTTAGAGCAGGCTAAGCATAATTAGACTATAATATACCAATAAAAATAATTTGTTTGTACTACTAAAGCTCGGGGGAAATCTGGCGCAGCAATAAAGCCCAGATGTTGCTATTCAGCATATTTTGATTTTGGAGTTCTGTAGTTCAGATAGTGTTGAAGAAATGCAGCTGAGAACTACTTTGACTAGCAACAATTTGTCCCTGAGTTGATGTAAAGGTGAGCTAAGCTGCTAATATTTTTCTTTCCATTTATAAGATAATTTGTATACTTTCATAAGCAAAATGCTATTAACACTACTCCCAAATAGGAAAAGTTGGTATGAGAAAAAAATTCTTCCAACTTCTCCAGCTGGCTGTACATGACAGCTACATATAGAATGTGATCTCACAACATGTTATTCTACTTATTCTACCTTTAAATGAACTCCACTGTGAAAGTCATTTGAAGAAGAGTGGAATAAACATATAGATTTTTAGATAGTTCCTTGTAAAATCTTGCATTACTGATTTGCCATGTTTTACTGACACCAGCAACTGAGACTAAAACCTCTGTATAGTTTCATGCAGACGTAATGCAGAACTCTCCAAGTTAGTGTTTTATGTTAATTTCAGTTTAATATTTTTAAGTAGTGCAGACTTTGCCACCTGCAAGAGCAAGGCCATAAGAGATATAACTGATTAAGATGACAATAATTTTTTAATTAATGA
>VWZD01003834.1:0-24076 GCA_013396695.1 Sakesphorus luctuosus | reverse complement strand
AGATTCAAAATAGGATTTGGATACCTTGAAGAACCAGATACCAGAGATTTCAGTCCAAAAATGAGATTCAACTGCTGCTCATTTTCTGACTTCAGCAAGTACTTCTAGATACTTCACATTTAGTCTGTAGGTATTCATAGAAGNCGACCTGCTGGCCACACTCCTTTTCATGCCCAGAACTTAGTTGGGTTTTTGGGCTGCAAGAGCACATTACCAACTCATTATGAGTTTTTCATCAACCATCACTCCCAAGTCTTTCTCTTCAGGTCTGCTCTAGACCAATTCCTTGTCCAAGCCTGCTCTTATGCTTGGAACAATGATGTGAGAAGAACTTCCATGGACAAAAGAATGACTTTCAGTTGCAAACTGAATTATTGTCTTCATGTATGTCTTTCTCTTCCAAAATGTGTATATAGTTCATTAATTCTGACCAAATAGAAGGATAAATTAATAATGCTAGGGAGAAGAACATCAAGGTAAATTAATTCTTTTAAAACTGAATTTTATCTTTATATTTAGTTTTAAGTGTTTGAATGGTTAGAGCAGTAATCATTGATTCCAGCAAATAAATCTACCTTCAATGAATGTGAACTACTGCAAGAGAAAAACACAATAACCTCTTAAAAGTATCTGTTGATTTAGGTGTTTGGGTCAGATTATCAAAACAACACAGGAGCTTGCTATCAGGTTGCAGAAGGATTGAAGTCCTCATTCTGTTGTTTCTAGTCTTTATTAATTTAGTAACAATAATGTCAAGTATTTATTTTTTTTCAGAATTGACATGCATCACACTATCAAAAGGAGACAAACCATTTCCATTTGCTGAAAGTCAGCCCCATCCAGCTACATATGTGCAGTATAACTTTTTTCTGCTTCAAAGTACAGTGAACTAATCTTCAGAGACATGAGGATCTGCTCTGCAAATGTAATAAATTGTGTTAAACTTAGTGTAATACTATTCTTTCATATCAGCTTTGTTTCATATTTGTGAAAGTATCTTTCCACAATTTACTTTGAATGGAATTCATACTTTTTACACATTAAGCTATTCATTCCCATATGGAAGACACAAAATGACTTATTAAACACAGAAACATCTCCATCTGTCTTCTTTGCCTAATAAGGATCATATCTATGAATATCTGTAATGTGCAGGGAAGCTATTTCCATAGCAGTGCTTTGCTTGTTCGGATGGCTTTCTTCCCTTTTCTTCATTTAATTTTGACCAAAAAAAAAAGTGTGAAAAAATGGAGAGGTGTATGACAGTGGTTCAGCTACACAGTAATATTATTGTAGCATTATANAAGTCTTTAATTTTGTTTCTCCAGAAATATAATACAGAAGGTATACTTGATTTTCTGGATGGGATTTACCTCATCAAGCCACAGGCTTGGTGTCCCCAGAACCCTTTGTGGTTCCAAATTCTTGCCATTGAGTGTAAGAGATCTTAGAAAATTAGTTCAGGCTTTGATATCTACTGTCCATATTAAGCTTGATGAATTCGAGCCTTTCACACACTTCGTAAAAGATAATGTTTGCTGGTTTCTCCATAAAATTCCCAGAATACAAAGATGTAGAGGAGCCTACAGCCTTTGAAGAACAGCATAGGTGTTAATGCACTCATCCAGGAAGACATTCCTTTTTCTGAGGGGATACAGATCCATCTCGTCCACTAGTCAAGATAAGGACCTCTTTACAATACTGACAGACCTATATAGAAGTCAGGGAAAGGGTTACCTACCACACCATTTGCTGAAACAGGGCCAGAAATGGATAGATTACCTATCTGTTTCCAAGATTTGTTTTAATATTAAATGTATAAGACGAAAGGGAAGTCAAGACTGAGTTGCAGGTCTCCCACTCTTAAGAGTGTAACAATGACTGTGTTGCTGGTTGATGCTTCTTTGACTCTCCTGACTCCATAACCTTTGCATTCTTTTCTTCAAAAGTGTATTTCTGACAACAGATGTGGACAGGAGAATCAAATGGTGTAATTCACCTGGGTGAACATATGCTGGTTTTGATGTAGAGTCGTAGAGGAAATACCACTGTTGTGTCTTGTTACCACATGGAGAAAGAAGTTGAATGCACTGATACAAGTGCCTAAGCTCCAAAGTGGTGGCAGGAGATCAGGAGCAGGTCTGTCCAGCATCTTCTATTTATTATCTCCTCACTTGATTCAAATTAATGAAGTGGTTCATAAATGCCCACTGCTTTTCAGAATTTTATCAGTAGCCTAAATGTCTAACTTTGGATTTAGAACTCCAGGCTGTGGGTCACAGAGCTAAAACTGTATGTCACATTGTTTTACTTGCAGGCTTTCACATCTTTCACTGGATTTGTCTCTATAAGCTTATCAAATATTTTATTCACAGTATGACAGCCAAATAAACAGATAATATTTAGTTTATCCCAAGTCCATAGAAACAAAAACAGCCAATAAAAAAGTGCAAGAGACAAAAGTAACCAGAGAACTCAAACAGTCGAGAAAAAATTAACAGGTTTAAATGTTTTTTTCCATGTAACTGATAAGAACTAAATAAAATCGGAAAGGAGAACTTGAGTATCCATAATATTCAAAGAGATGTTCTAAAAAAAGTTCAAAATTATATATTCACAATCCAAAGAGAGTCACAATAGTCTGAACCAGGCTATCTTCTGACCCCATGAGTTTAGATTGAATGCATAGCTGAAATTGTACTGAAGGTAGGATTCTGAAGTCTACTGTGTAAATGGCACACTACATCACAACAGAATTAGTATGAAGTATAAAGCTTACAACAGGAAACAAGAGCAAAATTATCAAATGTAAAATCTACTCAATATACAGAGAGGTGTCTCTCATTTATGTTTACCTTTAGCCCCAGCTGAGGCAGCACTTTAAAGGCTGCTCTTCTAACTGTGGCAGTTATCAGTGTTACAATAGTATTGAGTGGTTTTGGAAAAGAATAAATGAAGGGTTTGAGGTCTTTTTATGAGCACATTCTTGGTGTCTTCTTCAACTATATTAATGGTGAATAAAATTCCAGGCACTACAGAAGCAGAGTACCCAATTAACCACCTCTAGATTTGTAAGAGTTGTTAGAGATACACAAGACTCATATTTGCTTTCTGCCCAGGGTTGTGTCACTTCTGAAAAGGACTTTTGTATAGCCACTTTGAGCTATTCATTACTCTGTCAAAACTTGCTGTCTAGCAGCACATCTGGACTATATTTCTGCTGTCTGAACAACCTAGAAACTTTCATCCAAACAGAGCTCTGGTATTAGAGCCTACTTACAGCTACGCAGTGTTCCTCATCATACAGAAAACTAGGATCCTATGTCTCTGAGCTGTTCTGGAATAGTAGACATTATCATGACTTGCCCAGATTTCACACAAAGAGTTATTTCTGCTTTTCTGTGATCTCAGTGTCTGCATTAGATAATCCCTCTAAGGTTTTACTCTTAGCACTGGTTTTCTTCATGTTAGGCTGTCAGTCTGGACAACTGATTACCATCTTTTATCCACACTGGTGGCTGTTTCAAGAGAAAGAAGCAACTAAGTCCTTTGTAAACAATATAATGGCCAATCTTCGAGAACGCAGATTTGGGAAGGGCTCACCCCACATGGGTGTGCCCTCCGAGCCTGCGCAGTGGATTTTTTAGGTGAGGCACAGCGTGCGCAGAGCTGGCCCCACCGTTTAAGTCCTAAGGTTCATTTGCCACAGCCGAGCAAGCTTGGACAGTGACACTGAGGTCCCTAGGACTATCTACAGCACCCAGTACTAACCAGGGCTGACCCTTCTTCGCATCCGAGATCTGACGGGATCGGATGGCAGGGAGGCATTTAACTGCCAGGGGGCAGTCCGTACACTGAGACTTGAATTCGCCACCTAGGAGCCAGAGTTGGGAGTACTCTCCACTACGCCACGGGACCGCCCTTTTTTGTAAACAATTGTACTAACCCTAAAAGTCAGAATGTCAAAAGTCAGCTTGATCTCCATAAAAAAATTGCATTTTGAACTGCTGTCAGATGTATAGGGTTGAGATCACACAAGCTCATCTGAAAGCTTACCCTTTCTGTGACGTGCCTGAACCCTTCCTACGTGCTCTAAGAGGTAACAGAAAAAGAGCTCTGAGGTAACATGTCTTTGTGTAGAAATTACACTAGGGTAACTGCAGAACAGTAAAACACATTGAGCCTTGGAAAAAAACCCAACAAAAACCAACAAACAAACAACCTCAAAAAAGTCGAAGGAAGTGGATTTGTGAGGATCACAGAGAACAGTTAAAAACTGAGGGGAAGCTCTCAGGCCATAAACCAAGAAGTTAAGTACCAAAATGAAACATGACATAATGAGAAGGAAAGAAAAGGTACAGTGAATGGAAAGAATGCAAATGGGAAGATGGAGAAAGTAAAAACAGAAAATGAGAGCACGCACTAGAAAGCAAGCGTAAAGAGAAAATTGAAAGATAGCAAACTGAAAGAATACGGAAATCTAAATAAATGGCAAATGAGAATCAGGTGGCATTTTTTCCTTACTTTTTTTACTTAAAAATGCTTGTTTTCTGGCTTCAAAAGTGGAGGAATGGAAGGAATATGTCTCTCATTTTGCAGTGCTTCGACTGGACAACATTCCTCTGGAGAACTGCTTGTTCAAAGTACTGCAATACCCTTCCCTGTCCTAGATAACACTGAACCTGTGCAAGCCACATAAGCATTTTATGGACGTATCTAGAGGTTAAGTATGGATCACCAACAAGACAAGATGAATGTTCTATGTCTCAACTTCTAAATAAACTGACAAATGTAATTTATTGCAGTCCTATTTCAATCTATTGATCAGAGTCACTGTTTTAGGAAATGAAACTCAGAAGATATGAAATGCTGATGTATTCTTACATGAAAAAGGAAGTAACTGATAGATAAATAATATATTTTACACTAGTGTCATTGAAAGAGGCATACTTAACTATATGTTATTGAGTTTATCCCTTTGACAACTGCAACAAATCTGCATGGACTTAAACCTTAGAGTTATAACTAAAATCCTAGTAATGTCCAGCTGCAGCTGTTTGCTGATTGATATCAGCAATGTTTTCTCTTCCATTTGAAGCTACTCTATCCATCAAGTTGTACAAAGCTCAACAGTTTTTGTGTTTTTTTCAGATATTCTTTCCAGAAAGAAAAAACCCACCTTTTTTTTCAAGTACATAGTTTAACTAGTGAAGGCTTTTCTTGCTTTCTTGCTGATCATACATCTTTGGAGTAGTGTATTGCAGGTGCTCAGGGAAAGCAAAATAACAGCCTTTGCTGATCTTTTCAAACACTTAAAGAAAATTCAAAAATTTTCTGCGTTACTGGTCTTCATCCTAAATCTTTAGAATTTTCAATAGAAAACCCTTTACAAAACAAAATTTTCTTTCTCTAAATGTGAAAAACAAAGAAACTAAAACTGGGTTGATAGTAGGTAACTGCCTTTTGGGAAAAATCTCTCTAAGATGGGAATATTGAATCTGTTCAAACAAAAAACAACTCTGTCTGCCTGCTTCGTCTGGCCTTTGAACTGATTTCATTTTTATTTTTTAAAGTTTCAAGTACTTTGCTCTGGTTTTTTATGTGTTTCACTATAAACCAGTGATGGCATGGAGAGAACAGACATGCATTCACTGTGGGTTTTTTTCTGGTTTGTAAGTTAGCAGCATAGATTACCTGAGAAAATCTTATCCTACAGGATTTTTTTGGTACAGGGCTATTTGGCAGCATGGAGATCCCTTTCAACAAATCTCATTGCACTCCCTTTCCACATCTGAGTTCATATATTTTGTGGGAAATAGGGAATATCTCTGAATGCAAAATTCTATGACAACTTTACCTTGTAAAGGCTTTCTTAGCAGCTCATGATTAAATGATTAGAAGTAGTGGATTAGATACAGAACAATGAAACCAAAGGCAAGGAAATTTCAAGGATAATATGTCCATCAAAATACAGTTTTGAATATCTACTGAGTAACACAAAAAATGCTGTTATCTGTTTCTTAGTTTACTTTAAATTTCATACTATTTTGTACTACAAAGATGGGAGTGACCTGTTTGCAGTTAGGATTAGCTTACTTTCTGCTCATTGCAAGAAAAAAGAAAATTTTACTTCAGTAATCGTATAGGAAATTCCAGCCACTTTGGCTGAACTTACATAAGATACTAGTGGAAACAGGAATTCTTTTGCTGTGAGGTCACAGCTTCTGAAAGAAGCATGTCAACTGACCTTCTTGACCAGCCTAACGTGCAGAGGCAAAGAATGTTCAATACTGGTTTTATTCTGAAATATTTTTTAAACCTGGAAAGACAAATGAGCTAATGAAATATATATCAACATACATCCTCAGATAAAGAAAAGTTAAACTGGAAATGTAGACAGAAAAATGTACAACATTGAGGTAACAGATACATGAAAAAGTCTGTCTGTGGTCTGCATTATTTCAAGACACATCTCATTCTATATTGCTTCTCAATATTAGTATTTCTACAGCAGCTGAAAATCAGCAGCTGAAGTATCTTTCAAATAATATATGGTTTGTCCTGTAGGAGAGAAGGTACAATATTGAAGGTACCACTAGAAGCATGGCAAAACAGAAAAGTAAATATTTAGCTACTTTATGTATATGCATATATACAGTATTCACCATCAGAATTACTTTTACAGCCCCTTATAACACTGGTAAGAATCTTGCTCACGGTTCACAAATCATTTAAGTGTCATGGGCCATATTCATAGCAGGAGTGCTATGGTTTCTCAAAGTTCGTAATCATGAGCATTGAAACATGAAAAAAACCCTGCTTCTGCATACATTTTGTAGGCACTGCATTTCCAGCCTATCTAGTATTCAGCTAGAAGCTGATAAAGTTTTAAAAAAAATAAAAATGAAAGATGGATCTCTTGTTACCTAAACAAAACTTGATCTCATTATTAAAGTGGAAATTTCTGAAAATCTAATTCAAGCTGTTACAATTAGCAAAATGAAGACATTCTGGAAGAATATGTCTACACACATAGATATGCAGTGCAAGGCACCACACAAGTACTTTTTTGATCTACTGAGAAAAAATCTTGCCTGAGTGAGTAAATAATGAGAAAGATCCAAAACTTGAAATGAATAATCACTCCTTTTCCAAAAATGCAATATTTTTTTCTGTGGGTTAACAGCATTTTTGGGATTAGATAATCACATCAAGTAATTAGACATACTGTGCACTAAACTGATAGCTCCTACAGTCAGCAATCAAGGTTCCTTAGCCTGAAACTGGAGGAAAACTTCTATGTGAACAGATTTCTGCTTTGGGTTGCACAGGTCACTACAAACTCCTAATGACAGACTGTTCTCTGAACTGGAAGTCAAATAAGGAAGAGCAAATGTCACAGATGAAACAATTGTGCATGTGGTGATTAGCCTTGTTATTAGCCCAAGCTGCCTAAACCTCATTTAGTGGCAGAAATTACTTGCTCTTTCATTCTTGACAGGTAAGTGAGCTTTCCAAAATATTCACAACCTCCTGCTGCCCTTCAGGGACATACTTTCAAAACGAGACACCCATTTTCAGCATAGAAAATCTCTGGGCTCTGATTTATGCTCAGAATGCTTTGTGAGGCACGAGATTGAGTGCCAGAAAGCAAAGTCTCTACTCCTGATTGTCTTTTGACTTCCTGCATGATTTTCTGCATATCCAGTTTGACTTTCTGTACTTAAGTTCCACCACCTATAAACTTGGTACAATGCCTATGCACTTCACATTATGGGTCCAAATTCTCGCATGGGGTAGTGTCAAAGCTCTTAATTGTGAAGATTACTGTACATGCACACAGAGTAATTTTTTATTCCTGTTGCACATTTCTGAGTCTATTGGCAGACAGCAGTGTCCAGGAGAGCAACCTGGGCAAACTTCTTCTTGCTGGAAATGGTCCTGCTCACCTACTTTCAAAATATACAAAGGTTTACACAAATACCTTAAAATTCCCTTGGGAGCTTTCAAGTATAAAACATTTTTTCATTTTCACATGAGTGTATTTTGCCCACCACTGTTTTTTGTTTGCTTGCTTGCTTGCTTGTTTTTAAAATCACAATAAGCAAGTTATTGTAATTAAATAAGTTAATAAAAATGCATACTTATTTTTGATAGGAGTTTAAATAAGTTGTTTGAATTCTATACCACCAAGTAGGTATTTGCTTAGGTATTTAGGTCATGGCCATAGCAACACCAAGGTTGTGGGTTTGATCCCATTATGGGCCATTCACTTAAGAGTTGGACTGGATGATCCTTGTGGGTCCCTTTCAACTCAGAATATTCTCTGTTTACTTTAGTATATCTACTGATCTTCAGCAACAATAGCTGTTTCGTTCAGTTAGGAAAAATCCTGAGATTAACTCAGTTGCTTAAAGAATGATGTTAATAACAGCAAGGTTGTACGTTTGATACTCATTTGGGCCATTCACTTCAGAGGTGGACTTGATAATCCTTGTGGACCCCTTCCAACTCAGGGTATTCTGTGAAACAGTTTACAACATCTGCATGCAAAAGAAGTAATCAACAATCAGACTGATGCTTCCTCTACGTATGCAGACCACTTGCTCTAATGATTTCATTTTACTCTTGCAGATAACATAATAGCCATACATATAATAAAATACTCTTTCTGTGTATCTTCTAAGTGATCCTTTTTTAAAGGATTCTATATTATTACTAGATTCTATACTATACTAGTACTGTATAATTCATATAATAAAGAAGTTACTGTAAATTATAAAGTCATGATTTACTGGCAATATGCTAATGCAGAAATAGAAGAACTGTTCATAATATTGTATTATTAATATAGAGAAGTAGGTGATCTTAGTGTTTCAATGTTTTTGTATCTTCAAAATTTTGAAGATGCTTAGCTAAATTTACTGGACAAAAGCCTATGTGTGACAGATTAATATAAAGATAACACTTTCAGTCGACACAGAGTGAAATTAAAAATTATATTATTAGTACCAGACAAAACCTTTTTGAGTACATATAATTTTTTACATCAAAAAGACAGATCTCTCAAATGCTTTTTTAAAAATGTAAATGTACTCTGCAGCATGGACTGTTATTTGGGACACTTATACTGATATTGACCTTCCTAAACTATAGGCAGGTAAGATTTGGACTTGTGTGTCTGATCTAGTGACCTTGGGCTTTTTGCATATTCAGCAGAGAAAATCAGACATGTCAATGCATTGACATATCATTTTTAATATAAAAGGAACCTTCTTCTAGGCACAGTTTCTAGGATAGTAGTCAAGACCTCAATATTTAACTTTTAGATGTTGAAAGTTAGGGTAGATGAACTGCATCCTTAGTTAAAATTATTTTAAAGAAAAGGAAGAAAAAAAAGAAATATTTTTTTATGTTTCAAAAATTTTTCACTCTAGATGAACTCATAACTCAGGATAAAGAATTATGGAGATAAGACTTTTGCCTTAGAGAAATTGCTTCAAGAGGTTTAAAAGTAGCTAATGCAATGTTTCTCACTTTTTGTGTATTGAGAAGCTCTTTTGATGTACATACTCTGGGTTTTGTCTGTGCTCTTGTCCTGCATAGACACTGTTAATCACTTTTAGAGGCAAGGTGCTTGTCATGATGGACCTTGTCAAGCTTCTATTATTGTTTTGTCATAATTACATCAGTGTCAATGCAATTGCACAAATACGGAGTGAGATCATCATGAGCTAGGGAATTTCTTCCTTCCTCCATCTGTTGCAATGTTTGTGGCCTAACTCCACAAAGACAGGCACACTCATCCGAGGACAACAGTGCTCAAAGAGTGCTATGGGATCTGTGATGCATTAGATAGAAAAGGATGGCCTATTTACATGATTAAATAAAAGCACAATAATTGTTATCAGATATTAAAACACATTTTTAAACTGCTATTGGAATTCAGATTGTTATTTATCTCTCTTTGCACCAGAGATCTGTCCTTGTGATGGTTAACAAGTGTTGGGCTACTTAATATAAAAAAGACAGTGACATAAGGGGACATGAGGGGACAAATCTATCTAGGGTCAAGACACTCTAATGAGTGGAAAACTTGACCTATGTTGAAGAAACTGGTTTTAGACAGGTAGACTGCAGAGGAGAGTCAGGCTTCTGTCAGGCTTCAGGATAGGATGAGAGGCAACAAATGCAAGATGGAATGAGGGAAATTAGAACTAGATGTGAGGTAAAATAAACATACTCTGTCAGTATATGAAAGAGGAAAGAGTCTATGGTGTTTCTGTGCTTAGAGACAATCAAATCCGTCTCTACACAGTCCTGAGCAACCTGCTACCTGATCCTGCTTCGAGCAGGGACTGCACCTGGTGTCCTCCAGAGGCCTCTTCCAACATGAATTGCTTGGTCATGTTATGTTGTTGAGAGCCATTCACTCACAGTTTGAAAACCCCTGACATTCTTGCAAAATTTACAGTATCTTTAAATTGATCTAGATGAAGGTGGAAGAATCATACACCCATTAGTCTTACTCAGTTCAATAAAGTAAATTGTACTGGATTTTCTGTAAAATATCAAAGCACTCATAATCATCAGAGCATGAGTGTCACTGAGAAAAAGAATACAATAAATGATACATCTGGATTTATACCTGTTTGATGGTTTATACTTGAAAAAGGACTTGTGTTGTTATTACATTTTGTGTTTAACTGGCATTCAGGTTAAGTCTAAGGGACTCACCAGAAGAATATCAGGATCAGAACGGTCTACAAAATTGCTGTATGTATTTTTTATACTATGAGCATGAATTTTAAATAATTCTTAATTTGGTACTTACCTTAATAGTTTGATGTAGCAATTAAAATCCTTAATGGTACATGGTAAATTTCTTTTGAATCTATTCCCTCTTTAGTCCACTTATAGACTGAGGGAGGGGGATTTCTTTTTTAATTGTATTTCCTAACTCTTTCGGTTATCGCATTTATCATTGGCCTCATAAATCCTTTATTTAGCCGTGGTGGTTTTGATGTTTTGTAGCAACATTCGTTCTTTGTGAACTAGACTTTCACTCTACTACAGCATACCTTAGAAAATGAAAGACTGCTTGTTTATGTTTGCCAACTTAATTACATGTAATAATAAATCTTCACTTCGGAACAATAGTATATTCAGTGTGAAACGTCAAGCTCTTATACTGACAATGATTATTATATTTCATAATAAAACTAGAATTAGATTTGACACATATTAAAATGCCTATAAGTCAAACATTCTGTGCCCCACATAATAAAATACATTTGATGAACAATCTAGTTTATTAAAATAAAACAAAAAGCTATACATTTAATAAAATAATATGTCCAGTAAGATGATATCTCTGTTTTTAGAAGGGTTATAAAATCAGCAGATTTTATATAGAATGAGGACTAAAGAAAAGAAGTGACCATAAATAATTTGTCTTAAAGCAATCAGTTTGATTTGTCTTTTTTGCATCCATATTACGACATTTAATTTGGGGTTGATCCTATGATTTCTAGTTATAAGTAGATTTTTAATTGCTTTTTTCCTCAGACAAAGTCCTAATATTCAAATCATTGTTCTGTATCCTGTCAGGTGAATAAAGTGTGTGAGCATATTTACTGAGTTTACAGTTTAAGCAAATTTAAAATTTCAAAGTTCATTTGACACTCTTTCCATGACATATTCACCTATGCTTTGACTTTACAGAAATATTTTGGGCAGCGCTACAGTTTCATGCATTTCACTAAGGTTATTTCATATAGTTCTTGATTCCTCATATTATTAAATCCTTTTTAGTATAATCCTCTTAAAAGGAATTATTATGCAATCAGCTTATACAGCATTTTTTTGCTAGTGCAGTACTTCTGATACCAGTTTCAGAAAAATCTGACGGTCTTGATGTGATCTGAAACATATTTCAGTTTTCACACTACCCTTAATTATGAAGACAGCTCCTAAAATAGTTTCGCCTGTCCAGAAAAAATTAGAAGTTTCATCTGGTGAGCTATATTTCAATTTCATATTTCAATTTTACTTTTGAATTAAAGACTTATTCATGAGATAACCTATCATATGTAAAGCTTCTAAATAAAGATGTACAATAAAGATGGGGTAGAAGATGCAAAAAGAAAGGCCTCAAATCTGCACTTAAAAGCCAAAGCTTGGTCCAAATTTAGGGGTTGTCTGGAAAGGAAAGTGGTTTCCACTGATAATTCAACTCCCTTCCTTAAGAGGACCCAATGGGACAGAGAGTTTGAGAGTGTACAAACCTTCTCCATCACTGATCCTTTCTCTGTTTCAGTCAGATCTGCACTCCATGCCATTCTATCACACAAAATATTTGAAGGTAATAGCATGTTCCCACAAGGGCGTCACTTGAGTGGCAGTGGAAAAACAGCAGCTCAGTATTTTAAAAACATTCTGTACCAGTTAGCACATTTGAGGCTGCTACATTGTAGTCATATGAAGGCATCAACTCCCCTTTATAAAGTATCTCTATTTTTGTAGAAACATCTCTGAGCTGAGATGCCTCCTCCCATAGGACTGCATATGTTTTCTGTGGAAATATGGGATTAGAGAGAAAGAGAGATGGAAAAGGGCTATGCAGAGCCAACGCTTTGCCACTGCAGAGGCTCAGGACACAATATATACCCAATCCAGAGCTTCAGGCTTTTCCCCAGGCTATACCTGGACACTGTGTCACAGTCCCACAGCATCACTGAAAATGGACAGAGGTGCATCTCACAACCAAAGAATCCTGATCATTCCAGTCCCTGCAGGGTTTAAGAACATTAAGAACACTTTCATAAGCTGGGCAAACTCCGACAATTTCCAAATGTGATTTGCAATGCAATATCTTGAGGATTTCAATTCCTCTCACCCCAAAGCACTGAAACAGGTACATGTAAATATTTAAATTCTAATGTTGAATTTTTACTCTGCTCATCACAGCCCTGCACTTTCTACTCCCAACCTGGGAAATAAAATATATCCAGTATCTCTACAGCTACTCAAAACACTATCACACATAGTGCATATGAAACAAGTTGCAGAAGTGGAACATACACCTGTCACTGAATCGATTTCCCTCTTCATTTGCGAAGCGTATTTAAGAAAGAGGCAAAATGCTGTGAGAAGTAGGCACACAAAAGAGAGAACTGAATGCATTTATTAAAAAATCTTGTTGGGGCAGATGCTGCTGTGGAGATGCCAGGAGTCTCTGCCAGGTGATTTCCCAGCAGCCTGTCCCAGATGAAGGTAAGCACAAGGTTCTAGGGAATGAAAGAAAAAAATTGTTCTTTTCTGCTTCCAAACTGAGGATTTTCATAATCCTCATTGAAAAAAGATCATGTACAACACACCTCCAAGGATGTAAAATATTGCCCATTAAGGGAAAATAAAAGATGAAAGGAAAACAAAATTAATCTTCTTCGACCTGCTTAAATATTAGTGGTTTTGTGGTGGATAGCAGATTTCAGCTCAAAATTCTCATCCAGGCTGACACATGTCAGCCAATGAAAGTAGTTTGGGTGACTTAAACAAAACCAACAGGACTGGGAGAGCATGAGGGACACGGAAAGATAACAGTTTTTTACAGCAAGAGAAAGCAAGAAAATGGCAGTGTGTCTCTGCAAGTAAAATACAAGGTGTCTGTGAAAGAACCCAAGTACACAAGTGCCTCTGAGGACAACAGCATGTCTCAGAGGCTGTCTTGGGGGAGAAGGATAAAATGTGGCAGTAGGAGTTTCTGTGAGTAGGTGGCAGGCAGTAGTATAGCAGGCATCTGTGTGGGGGTGAGTATGAGTGTCAGCAGTGGGGAGTATAGGAAGGGTGATTATAAAAAGATGTGGTTTGCACTCCAGGAGGAAAAAATATTAGGGAAAACAAAGCAAAGCAACAGAAGGCAAAGATGATAGCAGGAGGAAAATTAGGACTATGAGATTAGATGGGGGAAAAATATGCTCCACGAAAGGGCTGCTGATGCCAAAATACTAATGGTAAAGAAATTAACTGAAAGACATGTCACAGACCAAAGGAAGAAGCAGGAAAAAAAGGTATCTCAGTAGAGGAGAAAAGTAATGAGAAAATGAAAACACGTCTAAGAAAGCATAAACAAGAATGAGAACATTATAGGCCTGGTGCAATCCTCAGGATTTATTCCTTCTAGTATTTGTGTAGCTACAGGATTTTTAAAATGTGAATCTCAATCTGTATAGAAAATATCATACAATATTTTGGTCACAAGTCATTTGCCATTATCTGGCTTGTCTTTCGTGCTTGCATCTTACAGTCACAGTATGAAATGCAAAATTCATCCCTCACCACCCACCCACAGGACCTACAATGAATTATCTATAGCTAATATACATCAAATTTTATGAGGCAATGGTGTCTTCCTCCTAGAGCTACATACTATTTGGATGTCTATTTAAGGAAGAAAATGTACTTGAAATGCATACTTCATGAGGGTGCCTTGGGTGAAAGGGATGACATTGTCAGGAAATTTCAATTCTTTTTTTATAATTAGCACAAGATAGTAATTATCTATGATAATTTCTCTGTGATGAAACAAGTGGTTTCATTTGCACAGGCTATGCTATGACAGGCAATTTCAGCAGATACAAGGCATCTACCAGCAGTCTTCAAGCTCTTCCTGATAAATTGCTGGCCTGGAGAGCCATAATGCACAGTCTCCTCCTGCCAGCATGACAGGTAGCACAACAGCACGGAGGCAGATCATGTTTCCTTCAAATCCTACTTTTGCCTCTGAGAAATGACTCTTAAACACAGAGCACCGTTAAGGACGTACCTTCTGTGTGAACTCACTGCCTGCTCCTTGTCTCCCTTACCCAGCCTCAGTGCTGTGTCTGTTTGGCCATGCAGCTGCCCAGGCTGTCACTGGGACCATCACAGCAGGGGAAGAGTTAGCTTAGGAAACCTCTGGTTAACAGTATGAGTTTTATAACTAAACAGCTTATGGCATCTATTGGAAAGATTTCTTTTTCACATTTTGTATTTTTGAGGGGAGGGACTATTTATTGTTACTCTGGAAGGCAGGACTCATTTGTCTCTATTTCAGAGCAGAGGACATTAAATGCCTGTGTAGCATGCATTATGTCAGGGAAATCAGGCAGTGCCTTGAAATTACCTTTCTCCTTAGGGCATATAACTGCTTGTTCAGTCCTGAGAGAGCTACAGTCAATTAGACTTCTCTATTTCAAAGAGCACCAGTAGCAAGGTACTGGCCCTAATTCCATGTTTCCATGGGTGTAACATCACTGCCACAGTCCCATATTCCTGGGCTATTACATGGAACATTTTATCAATTGTTCAAGCATTGTTTCTGGGAAAGACAGGTTTGCACAGTGTTAACTTTAGGTAAGGCTCCATTAGTCCTGCAGAAAGCTTTAAGAATGAAAAAACCAAAAGTCTATTTCCAAAGCATTTTATGACTGCTTTCCACCTGACCTCAGGCACTCTGCAGAAATGGTTGTGCACATATATATACCTAAATGGTGGTGCTACTTCAGCTGAAGGTACTAAATTGTGTTCCCACTATAGGGCAGGGCTAACCTGAGACATCTACCTCACAGGAAAGGCATTTTCTTTGCAAATCACCTGAAAATGAAAATGTATAATTTTAATTCATTGAAGGCAGAGTCTCAAGGATCAGGAAGAAAGGGAATCAAATGTCCCAGAGGAAAACACAGCATTGCTGTGTTTCCCATTTGTAAACACAGCAATCTTTGAAAAAACTTTTTCAATGTATTTTGAGGAAAGCTATTTCATCCTGAGAGAAGAATACATATACGATGCCTATAGAGTTCTTTATGGCTTATGGCATGTGCTGAAGCTGAATAGAAGATAAATTAGTGGAATTTCATTAATTGCTGAAAATGCAGGGCCTACAGCCATTTATGTCTCCTTCAACAGCTGCAAGGTAGAGAAAGTCCAGCTCCTATGGAGGTTTCAGCATAAATATGAAACTTTATAATAAATATTATGGTGGGTTTTGCATTGCAGCATATCTTGGAGTCCTGTTTGTTTACTTGTACACCTCACTGAGACAGACAAAAGTGTTGAAAGAGTCAATGCTGCCAAAAAATCTTGCACTGAAGAAGACAACATAATCATCTTTGGAAGATGGGAAATACAATATATTATTAAGATTTTAACTGATTATAAGAAGTAATGTATTGTCATACAGAAAATGCAGAACAAACTACTCAAACAAAACAAAACAAGGGAGGTAACCCTTTTCTTATCTTTATGATGTGTTTCCTTTGCAGATTATCAGTTTTAACCCTTTGAAGCGTGAGAT
Source organism: Sakesphorus luctuosus (assembly GCA_013396695.1). Classification (NCBI taxonomy): domain Eukaryota; kingdom Metazoa; phylum Chordata; class Aves; order Passeriformes; family Thamnophilidae; genus Sakesphorus; species Sakesphorus luctuosus. Next base: position 7,737 of record VWZD01003834.1, on the reverse strand, counting down.
ATTCAGACAGTTCACTGTGTAACAGGAACAGCTGTTGGCCAAGGAGATGGAAGTGGACGAATACCTTCACAGTTGTATGAGAATCCCCTTGAGAGAATAGAATCTAGCCCATATTTTTAAAATCAACTATGAATTTAAGCATTTTAATTATACTCAAATTACCTGTGTATATATGTATGTTTTTATATACACACCTTTCATACTTTATTTTATTAGAATACCAAGAAACAAGATCACAGGGTGAAAGCACCATAGACTGGCAGAGCATATAGAGGGGAATGACAGAGAAGTCCATTTCATTGGACGGGAGGGAAAAAATGCTCAAGGCAGTTTTCACTCCACTGGAAAACTTGAGTTTGTGTTAGGTTTAGATCACATTACTTTTCAGCAGTCTGTTGGCATCCCAAACCTTCCTAAGTTTTTTGATAGGCACACTATCACACTATGAATTTAAAGAATATGTGACCTAATGAATACGTTTTACCCTCCCTTTTTAAAACAAAAATCATGAGGGACATGGTATTCTTTTCAACAGTCAGCTGCTGAACCCACCATGTTGCAGATAGACCTGTCTGAATTAGGCTGAGAAGTGCAGGCAGACCCTTTATGGTGCAGCAATGAGGAATGTGACTTAGACCCAATGCCCCACAATTCATATTGATGACACACTAGTTTTCAGTCTTTACATATCTTTAAAAAATCAAATCAAATTTTCTCCTCAGTCACCTCATCAATGCAGCTCTAAGCAAGTGCTACAGCAGGACTAAGAGAACCACATGGAGCTGAGGACATGTCTCTTTGTCTGTGTCTCATGTATCTGTCTTTACAAGGCACTTAACCTGAGCAATTACAAATTCTATGATTCTGTATTTCTAAATTGCCTTTCAGCTGGGCAGATGGCTTTGGCCCAGAAAAAAGTCAGCGCCCATCCAGGCTGATATTCTCTGGGCTACAAGGCATGAAAATCAAGTGGTACAATAGGTCCTCCATGCTAAAACACCAGTGTGAACAAGCACATTTGAAATCCAGCTTTTACCCAAGCTTGATGAATTTTCCTGTAGCAGCAGTCACTTTCCTTACACACCTGGCTAGGGAAGTTGGATATCCTTTCTTTCATATGAAGCACTCAGCAGGCTGCTCAAACTGCATGTAGTTAGTGGTCTAAAACTTATGTAAAATGCCTCACCTGTATCCTCTTCCTTTGTCCAACAGGTAATTTCAAACTTTGAGATTTTGAACATTTTAAAATTTATATTATCTCAAGTGAAATAAGGTCTTGTTTCATTTATTTAATTTTATTGGACCTGGAAAATTACATTTGGTCCCCCAAATGTGATCAGCAGTTTCAAAACATAGCTGATCCTAATCCTCTTCCATAACTCCATTTTGCCCTGGATATCATCCCCCAACCTCAGTGCCACAACGCTTTAAAAATGTGCAGCTGCTGAACTCATTACACTGCAGACTGAAGCATGAGTGTGTATCAGCTGTTCTCACTGGCCTGAGCATTCTCAGTGGTCCTCTCTGAAGCATAAGTTACATCTTCCACAGAGGCTGAGTGACTGAGACAAAAAAGTACAACTGTAAAATAATAATTTAAAGCTATTTTAGGCCTGGGGAGAACATTTACTAGTTAGATAAAGGTTGGAGATGCTGTACGAAACAGCAGAAACAGCTGGAACTGCATTCAGCCTCTTGAGAAGGAAAGGAGACGTGAATTGGAAAAACGAACACAAAACTAAAAAAAGAGCAAAACCCGATTTCCATGTTTGTGCTTTTTGTCAAATTTAGTTTCCCTCTTTTTTACGTATGGAAACACTTCTCCAAACCACATTATAGGATGGATTTTCAGCTCTCTTGTGCAAATATAAAAGTGAATCCTGTGACATACATTTGAATAGGCATTAAAAATTATGAGACTGGTGATGCAAGGTTATTAGAGACCAAAAGGAAAACTTCATGAACTGTAAGCACTCAGCTTTACTACCACGTACAGTTATGACAGAGCTTGGTCTCTTATGAAACCTTCCATCACACCAAATCAACTCAATCTAGAGCTCTTTGCTACCTTATCACAAGTTATGAATACAAGAGTGGTAAAGAAGACAGAAACAGTGAAAGCAGAAGTGAAATTAAAAAAAAACAGTTATGGAGAAAATGAGCATTTTGTGGAATCTGACACTTGTTGCAAGTGCCATTTCTGTTTAAACATTTCACTCAGATCCATCTGTCTCTGAACTCCAGTAGGCAAAATGAAGGGGCAGCACAACTGAACAGCTTCAGAAGTTTAGAAAGGAGAGGGATCAGCAAAGAAAGAAATTCATAGGAAATGTGCAGCTACCTCTGAAGCGGAAGAGCTAGCTATCCTTAGGCCTCTGCTAATAGCAACACCTGTCTACCTTTGGTGTTGTCTTCAGAGCAAAGCACAGAAAGTTGCAATAGGGTTCTACCCATAGTGCAAGCTGGCAGATAACCATAACTAAAAAAGGTAACAGTCAGGAGAGAAGCAAGTCCCCTTTGGAACAAAGGCAATAGTTTCACAATGAAGGAAACCCAGAATGAGCTGAGAAAGAAGTTTCACAAGTTTCCTTGTGAAATACTCCAGATAGTCAAGTGGGTGCTGCTAAATTCACTTCTATGCTTCATAAACAAAATTTCAAACACAAATATTAACCAGAGATGTGATTAATTTTCTCCCTCCAAACACTAATCTCTGAAGCTTTAAATGTATCTCTAATGATTGGTGTGGTTTAACACGGCAGGGAACTAAACATTACACAGCTGTTAGCTCACTTCCTCCACAGATGGATGGAAGAGAGGAGTGGACAAAAGGTAAAACTTGTGGGTTAAGATATAGTTTAATAGCACAGTAAAGGAAGGGAAAATGGTAATAACGATAAAAAATATACAAAACAAGTGATGTACAATGCAACTGGTCACCACCAACTGACCAATGCCCAGCCAGTCCCCAAGCAGTGGGCTGCCAGTCCCCAGATACCTCTCACAGGTATTATTGCTTAGCATGACGCTTTATAGTATAGCACATACTTTTGTCGAGTTGGCATCAGATGTCCTGTTTGTGTCCCCTGCCAGCTTCTGGTGTCCCCCAGCCTCCTTGCTGGCAGGACAGCATGAGAAGACTTAGAGTAAGTGCTGCTAGTGTGTTATCAGCATTATTCTCATGCTAAATTCAAAACACAGCACTGTACCAACTGCTAGGAAAAGCATGAATTGTATTCCAGCTGAAACTAGAACAATATCCACCCCTACTCTATACCATACATGCCATGCTCGGATCCCACACTTTACAATGCCGCCTAATTAGTTATCATCACCTTTCCTGTCTTTTGATATACACACAAAGGTATTGTTTCATAGTTCATGGTCCATCCTTATAAAATGTCTGGTGAGTTCACTTATTCTGTGACTTTGGGCTCCGTTTGTCGCAGCAGTCCTTCATGTCAGGAAAGATAGTGTGTGGTGATGGATTTTTGCATGCTAGACCCAGTTCTCATTCCATCACTGCTGAGCTTGTCTGGTTCTATTATCACTCCACTTTTATTCATTTTATCAGAATTCATTCTTCATTCTGAATAATAAGTCTGAATAATTCTTACTGTAATAATGTTGATATGGCATGCAGCAACCACAGTGGTGAGGACATACAGTGCAGTGTATCAAGTAACATCTAACAATTCAGATAATTTGTCCAGTCTTAACCAAAATCAAATCCCCTTGATGTACATGTCATAATTCCCCATTCTCCTCCGTTACCCACCAAGTACACTAGGGTGCTTGAGCAAAAGAAATCCTGCAGATGGATATGCCTCTGACTGAGGCAGGTATAACCAAGAGAGACTTCCTCAGCATATTTTACTGTGCTCTACAGGAACCTTATCCCCTTCTACAGTACATGAATGGTTTGATTGGGCTGGGCCAGCTCCATTGGCAGATCTCCTAGTGTTAACTAACCAGGTGGCTTTTTTCTGAATGCGAGTTCCACTGTTTTAAGCTCCCACCAGTCATGGCTCTTGATGTAGTGTTAACAGTCAGTCAATTTTCCCTCACTTGGGTGGATTGCATTCAGCCCTATAGACCTGAGTGTGTGTAAGTGACATAGAAGCTCTCTGACCATGTGTCCCACCTTAGATTATGAGGACTTCATTCTGCTTCCGGTTCCTGTATTCCAGCTTCCTGGGTACCCAATAACAGCTGGTCTTACTATTAAAAGCTGAGGAAAAGAAGGTGTTAAGTGTCTTAGCCTTTTCCTCATTCTTTATCACATTGTTTCCCTTCCCATCCAGTAGAGGATGAGATTTTTCTTAAACCTCCTTCTGTTGCTGATTTATTTGTAGCAACATTTTTATTGTCTTGTATGTCAACAATGAGATTAACTTTTAGCTGGGCCTTAGCCCCTCTAATTTTCTCCCTTCACAACCTTCAACATCCTTGCAGGTCTTCTGAGTTGTCTATCCCTTCTTGCAAAGGTCATAAACTCTCCTTCTTTTTTCCTCAAGTTACAGCCAAAGTTCCCCTTTCAGCCAGATGGAGCTGCACTTCAGTAACAATCTCTTCCAATTCAATTCTAACTCTTTCTTAAGGTACCAATATCTATTTTGCAGCCAGAGTATAATGGACAATGTATCCTCTATACTCCTGGCTCCAAAAGCCTACGGGTTGACCTCGAGTCTCCCCCAGTGCTTTCTGCAGGAGTGTCCAGTTAGGGCCATTCTCCCTGGCTGTGGTGTAGGCCACATATCTTGTCTTCATCAGCTGGCCCAAGGGCTACTGCATGATCTCCTGAGTTGTTCAAAAGCTTTTAATTGCTCTGAGTCCCATTTGAAATTGTTCTTTTTCTGGGTGACTGGATAAAATGGGCTTATTCTCAGCCTGAAATTTAGAGTATGCATTCTCCAAAACCCCAAAACACCTAAGAAAGCTTGTGCTTCCTCTTTGCTAAATGGTGGAAATATAGGTGTTATTTTGTTGATCACATCCATTGGGAACTCATGGCATTCATCTCGTTTTATTAACAAAAACTGGATGTCCTGTCTGGTCCCTTGACCTTACTTTGGTTTATGGTAAAACTGACTTTCAGAAGGGACCATTTTCTTACCTTTTCCAAAAATTTCTTCTGCTCCATTGCCCCACACAATCTTACCATCAATGTATTGTAGGTGTTCTTGAGTTTCACCTTGTTCTAGTGCAGTTTGAATCACAGCGTGGCAGATGATAGGGCTGTGTTTCCTCCCCTGGGGTAGTTGTTTCCAGGTGTACTATACATCACTCCAACTAAAAGCAAACTGTAGTCTGATGCTAAAGGGATTAAGAAAAATGCATCAGGGATATCACTTATGGCATATGACTTCAGTTCATATCAAAGTTCCAGCATGACTGGCACAACAGCACTCAGGCCACAATAATCCATATTTGCTACTTTCTCCCTGTAAATATGCAACAGAAGTTTATTAAGATCAGGAGTAAAACAAGTCCTGTTCTGCCTAGGAAACAACTCACTGGATACTGGAGCAGCAGTTTTCCACGAAGAACCAGCTTTTGTGATTTTATTTTCTTCAAGTCACATACCATGATGGTAAAGTCAAGGTAGATTTTGCATCCCACTTCCTTGCATGTTCTCTGTGGTCACACAATTAAAACCACAGAGTGAACTGTGGTGTGTATTTGCTGTATCTGCTCTCTTGAGCAGAGGAAAACTTACTCTTAGTAGCTGAGATAGTGATCTGTACAGAAGGGTAGTAGGACATTTTCTTTGGTTGAGCTGGCAAAATACCAACTGCCCAATACAGAGTGTCAGAACCTCCCTCCCCCTGCTGAGAAAAGGGAGAAAGGAAAAAACCTCTGGAAACTCAAACCAGGTTCATACTTGAGCTAATTATATTAGTTTATATTTATAATTATATTTACAGAAAAGAGAAAATTAAAAGAAATCTACAATATAAGACACACTTACACAAGTTAGATATAACAACAATTTTCTACTTCCCACCAAAAACAGATTTCATCGCTCTAGATCAAATAAAACACTTCAAAAGACACCCAGCAAGGAACAGAAAGAAAGAATAACAATGAAAGGTTTCTATTTCCTTGAAGTCAAACAAATTGCAAAGTAGCAGCAGCTGCAGTACGGCCCAGCACAACAGGACATCAGCAGCACATCCTGCTCTACTGCAGCCATCATGCCAACTAACAATCTCCTCCTACTCCAGCTTTTATATCAGGTTTGCATCATCTGGCATGAAATATTCCTTTGGTTGCTTAAGCCAGGTGATACCTGTCTCTCTTAATCTACGTAGATTCTCTGAGCCTCCTAAATTGAGGCCTAGCTAAAACTAAAGCCAAAACAACCACAGACATATACTCTGAACTGCTGAAATGCCCAGGACAGTTTCTCCACAGTCAAGACTCAGGTCCTTGGGAAGGAAAAGAGACTTTCTTCATATTGCTGATCTTGGCCTGCCAACTTCCCCACTGTTTGTCAATAAATTAGCAGTAATAAGGCCTCTGATGAAAAAATGATAGGCGCTATGGCTACTCTGATCCATGTGACAGGTGCTACAGCTGAACCAAAATCAACCCCTGTATACTCAATAGGATGATGCTGGGTTGAACATCCAAGGGATATTAAAAATTCTCAAGAATTATTATAAATAGTCTGGATGAGGAGGAGGAAGAGAAGGAGAACATGAAGGAACAGGGCAAAGTGTCCCCTCTTTTCTACCCCAGATATTGGCTTTCCAGGAAGAAAGACATAGAGTGAAAGTTTCTGAGAGAGAGTTTCTGAGATGTGGAGAGGATGGCAATGCTGAATACAAATACAAGATTAGCTTCATAGCCAGTAATTTTATCATACCAAAGGCTAGTGTTACTCAGTTATAGTGGGTTGAGTCTGGCTGCATGCCAGGGAACCACCAAAGCTGCTTTATCACTCCCCTCTGCAGCTGGACAGAGAAGAGAAAATATAACAAAGGGTACAAACTCAAAGTGGGAATATAAATGAAATTTATTACTAACAGAATCAAAACAGGATAGTGAGAAGTAAAATAAATCTTAAAAACACCTTCTGCCCACCCTTCCCTCCTTCCCAGGATCTGTCTCGTCTCCCCACAGCAGCTCAGGGAGACGGGAAACAGGGCTACCATCAGTTCATCACAGGTTGTTTCTGCTGTTACTTAGAGATGAGTCGTTTCCCTGCTCCACTGTGGGTTTCCTCGAATGTGAGACTCCTTCATGAACTTCTCCATCTTGAGTCCATCCCAAGGGCAACAGTTCTTCACAAACTGGTGCAACGCAGCTTTTCCACAGGGTACAGCAGAGGCTATTCCAGTGTGGGATCCCTCCAGGGCCACAGGTCCTACCAGGAATCCTGCTCCAGCATGGGCTCCTCTCTCCACAGATCAGCAGGTCCCTGCCAGGACTCTGCTGTGTAATGGGCCTCCCTCAGGCTCAGAGCCTCCTTCACGTATCCACCTGCCCNGAGCCTCCTTCAGGTATCCACCTGCACCAGTGTGGGTCTCCTCTACAGGGTGCAGGTGTGTCTCTGCATCCCTGTGGACCTCCATGGGCTGCAGAGACACAGCTACCTCACCATAGTCTGCACCATGGGCTGCAGGGGAACCTCAGCTCTGACACCTGGAGCATCTTGTCCCCCTTCTTCTGCACTGACCTTGTTTTTATTGAACCAGTTTTTCCCATGTTCTCACTCCAATCTTCTCTGGC
>VWZD01003833.1:55405-99481 GCA_013396695.1 Sakesphorus luctuosus | reverse complement strand
GAATCCCAAACTACAACAGGATGTATTCCTGATTACATCACTTTGACTTGTGGACCACTATCTAGAAAATGCTCAAGGTGCAGTTTACATTTCCTTGTGCCCAGGAATTTCTTATCAGTTTGACAATAATGCAATATTAATATGAAATGATTCAAGTTGCACTGTGTAGTGCTACTATAACTTCAAAATAATATTTGCACAAAAATTAAACTTCATTTAATTTTACAGGAAGGATTATTTTATAGATATGTGTGAGTGAATGTCTAGGCAAAGCACAATATGGGACTTAAGTTTGTTTGTTTTCCACAAATTAAAATCAAAGCAAGCAAACTTGTGTTACTAAAATAAGTTTAGATTGTAGTCAGATCAGGCTACAGAAAATTTCATCTGAGAATATTGCACCTGTCAACTGCTTTTCATTTCAGGGAATTAATCAAGCTGGGTGTTCAGAGAGTTTTTGAGGATGTTCATTATTTCAGCTATTAATTTTTAAAAGCAGCAAATGTTGCAAGTCAACAGCATCCATAAAAATTGATTTATTGTGCAATTTGCCTCATGCTACTGGAAGGAAAGAGAAGGGTTTGTGCATCTACTACTCCCCCTCTCAATCTTCTAAGGCATACGATGTATATGAGTATATAATTTTTAAAGGAATATTATTTAGCTAGAAATAATAGAATCCTTTTACCCCAATGGGGACTGGTAATATTTGACCAGTTGCAAGAACTGCAGAATTTAGTATTAAAGAGAATGAGAAATAAAAGCAATTACATAGAACGACAGTCACAGAATTGTGATCTGAAACTGATGAGGTCTCATTATAAGTCTAGATCATCAATATAGTTCACTGTGTTTCAGTCGTACTGAAATTATTAAGTACCATTATTTTATAATGTGTACTTGGTGTGTTTACCTGTGGGTACCATAAAGAGAATTTTTACCTCATTTAGGCAAACTGAGCTAGAGGGAAGGTACTATAAAACACCTGACTTGATAAAGCTTCTTGCTGCAGACTCTCTAAGGTCTGTTTGTATTGGAGGGGTGAGATATCTCATGTTTAGAGATTTAGTCTTATCAGACACACAAATTCACAACATCCAAAGTATTCAAAGTAAGGCCTTTGTGATTCTAATTCTGTTTTACAGAATGGTGCAATACAGTTACCTGGTGCAAAAGTACATCTTGTGAGCAATTTCAGTCCCTGATGTATAGCATCTTCCATATAGCAGTGGCTAAATGCCTGATCCTACTGTTATTTGTTGGAATGCAGATAGGGCTGATTTATCCTCTGCTTCTTTAGGTGATGTACAACCTGGACTCAAGGGCTTTGTCATTTGTGTGTCCATGGTAAGAATGACAGACAGTGAAGATTCCTACTATTTTGCATGAATTCAATTCACTGTGAGGATCTCTTTCTTCCCTGAACAGCTGATATAACATACTAAGTCCTTGCTCCTGTTACACTGACCTGATTGAAGAGTGCTGGACTTGGCCTGCTCTTGCTGGAGTCCAAATGGGGAAAAAGGAAAAAAAAAAAAAGAAAATAACAAAATCCCCAGCTGTTCCAATAGATAATCCCTAAGAGCTTTAGAGGGAAATGCAGACTTTTAGTAGAACACAGACCTTCAAAACATTATGTATAATTCAAAAGGCAGACATAATCTTCCTGAAAATCTTGACCATCTTGGTAGAGACATTACACAGTCCATGAAAATTCCCAATATAATTAAAGAAATGGTAGATCTTCTCAGTCCTTTAGGTTCTAAAACTCTGTCTGAGGTTCAAAGATCTACACTAACACAAGGAAAAGGAAAGACCATATAACATTTTTATAATGTTTGTCTACTTGATAGCTTTTCTCAGGAAAATATTAACTTACTTTAGCCTTTCATATCTGAAATATAGTTCGCATTATGAAATGAATAACATTGCATTTGATCTGACTTGAGAAATCCAGAGTGTGGGGACATCTATTTGTTTTACAAATCCTTTTTATATTACATATCTAAATATTCCACAGATAAAGAAGAGATGAGAGATCACTCACATATACTTTTTGAAAAGAAAAAAACAGTGTGGGATGTTACTTCCTGGGCAGTTTTACAGGACAGAGTCATAAAGAAAGTAAGGCTTTTATGCACACATTTCTCACGTAATATTTTGACTTCCCATTAACTTTTTATTAATAACATAAAGTCCCTAAAAAATCCCAGAGAGTTTAGGTTGTGTTACAAGATCTTTACAGAACCATTGATGTGTCTTAGCTTCAGGCTTTCAAACAGCCCTTGGGTGGGCATTCAATGACACCAAAACACACCTGTAGGGGTCTGGTGGATTAAGTAATAACTGGCGAGTCCCCTATGGGGACATTGCTCTTATCATTATCATCTTGATCCTCAAAAATATTCAAGCTGGTAATGACTTTATGCTACCTACTGTGTAAGATTTCAGCTTCAGCGTAACATTTAATAAAGCATTATCTGTGAGGTTCAGTGGTGCTGTATTGATAAATTGCTTTTAGAAGACTTTGTGAGGCTGAGCAGTGGTGACTGGGTAATGCAAACACAGGAAATAATGAAATAAAAACAAGCTACATGATATGCAGAGATAAAATTTCACTCCAACTAATGAAGAAAAATAATAGCAAAAGGAAAATTATTCCATAAACAGAATGCAAACAAATAAAGCAATAACAAAAAAGAAAGACAAATAACAAGAGCAAACTAAGAAATGAATAACAAATAATAAATTAATTACAAATAATGAACAATAACAGACTAAACTTCAGAACTAAAATGAAAAGGAAAGGTAAAGGGTGTATTATACAAGACACAGATTAGTGTTACATGCTCTTGGAGTCAATAACTCAAATTCCTTGCATAGGTTAAATTGGGTCATGGAATATTTTTTTCAAAGCTTTGCACATCCCAGTACACTAATTATTCATCAGCAGAGGCTTCAGAATGGTTAACTTGTGGATTATCATGCAGGTTCACAGAAGGAGTGTGATATGGGGAAGCAGTTAACCTGCTTTTTGTTTGTCTCAACATTTGATCAAAAATTTATGGAAAGCATTCAGGGGAACCCCTCTATTAAATTCAATGGCTTTTGGACCAGGGTTAGATAAAATGTACGCAAGAAAAACAAATGGAAACCATGCATTTGTTCTGTGCTCGTTGGTTTCTTTCCTTACGAAAATGCTGTGAAAGTGATATCTGTTTAGCAGTGGTCAGAAGAGATGGAAGAGATTTCCACTTGCAAACACCACTGTAGGGGTATGCACAACCAACTGATGTTTTACTTCATCAAAATCAAAACCTGCTTTTTGACATTCTTAGAACAAAACAGCTTAATTTCTCGTTTGAAACTATCAGCTTCTGTTCTATTATTGCATGTATTATTATCACACTGTATTTTGATACAATTCAGAATCATATTGCAAGCATAATTTAATGAAAATGAAATTTTTCATGGATAAAAATCAATTTCTGTGTATTAATTTCAGAATTTTCCTTCTCAAAGCAATATATCTGTCCCTAGTTGAAATAAAGAAAGATTTGAAAACTCAGTCTGGTGCATTAAATACTCATCCATATGCGTGTAACTACTATTATTGTGCAGTCTTTAACAATGGCATCTTCAGAGAATAAACTTCTTAAGAAAAACACCTGGAAAACATTATGGTTTTTAGCACACTTTTTGACCTTGAGGATATGAGAAGAGCACACAGAGAAAGGGCAATCTCAGAGGGAGACAGGCAGGGGAGATAGCAGCTCATGAGTGAGATGATATAGCTTTCTCTCTGCAAACAAGTTGTGCATTCTGCTAATGAAAAAGCAAATGGGAGAGAGAAATATCAGAATTAGACCAATCTCCCCCTCTCCAGTGGTCAGGGCATTCTTGAAAACTATCTCAGTTATCATGCCACCAAGAGAGCCAAAACCTCCTGTCATTTGCAAGGAGAGACATTGCATGTGATGCACTTGCCACTGGAATGGGTACTGCATATGTATGCCACAGCTAGTGGTTTCCAAGAGGGATTCACAATCGCCTTTGTGCTCCATCAATTTAAATAAACCTTCACCCTCACTAATCATACTAAAAAATATTCTTGCCTTCTCTACCAACTTCCACAGCGGAAGGTCCAAAATATCTTGCACATGGTAACAACATGACCACTTCATGCCACATGTTAATGTCCTTCAGTTATTGCTGTGAAGGAAAGATTATTTCAGAGAGAAAAACTTTCCAAATGAGATTTTAGTACACTATTTTGTTTTCTGTGTTTGAAATGGTGTCTTGGCTTCAGAGAACTTACTCTTTTAAGATATTGGATTTTAATGACATGAAAAAGTACTGAGCCAGCTGTCACCATATTACAAATGTGACTTTGAGAGCAAAACCAATGAGAGTTTGACTCCACCAGGACTAGAGTTATTGCAGAAAAGGTTTAAGGTCTTCTTTCTATACTGCTGACTGTGGAGGCATTATCAAGTTGTAGACAGAAATTTTTAAAGTAGTGAGGAAGGATATAATATGGAAATGATCAAGTAAATTATGTTTAGATGGCCCTAACAAGGCCCCAAAGAGAACCCCCTTCCTCCTTACTCTCCTCTCGCACAGTCACTGGTAGCTATTCTTTCTGCCTTAAAATGTGGCATGCTATTTACAGCACTGAATAAAGCAAACTAGCCAGGTGGCTAAGGGCATACTGACACTGCAGCACTAGATCCACCTGTGTTGGCTGCAGAATGAGGAGCACCACAGAAAGGCTCACTTGATTTCTTCCTGACTTAAATAACACCAGATTCCTGGGAAGAGCCTGAAGCTGCCCAGCATTATCCCAGTATTAGTACCTCCCTTTTGACAAAGTTTACACTGTACTAGATGTATTTGTCAATGAGAAAACCCCCCACAAAAATATTTAAGCAACTTTGGAAAACTAATACTATCTTCCACTTCCATTTGTTTCACAGAATTTGGTGAGAGTGTATTGAGGTCAAATGTTGGTTATGTTAAGATATTTTATGTTGAACCAGAATACTAAAAATCCAGGACATGCATAGGCCTAACTCTTACAATTTCGTCACCTTAATTCAAAGCTGAATTCAACAGGGAACTCATTTGATGATAACTGGTATCATTATAACATAAACTGAAATTGAAATGAATGTTGGTATGCAGCACTAAAAAGTAACAGTTCATGCTGGTTTGGGGTTTTGGAGTTCAGCTTGGTAATAGACATATTCTGTGAATGATTAAAACATCAGAATCTTTTATCTGTCTTTCTTCACTATTCAGCTTCATAATCTATTTTACTGTAGCTTATATTTTGCACTGATACAACAGTGGTGATCACAGATGCTATGACTTAATTTTTTAAATTACTTCTCAGCATATTATCTCATATTTCTATATAATCTGATCTATAACTGTTAAATTAGCCCTAGAGAAGCCTAGGTTGTTGGCAGGGGTATCCTATAATCATCTTTAAACCACTGAAGAAAAGATAATTGAAATATATGTAACAGCTAGATCAGTAAATCAGGTTCAGTCTGGTTTATACCATGTTCAAAGCAACCACTGAATGCTGTAAATCCTGTGTATATCAGAGCAGTTCCAGAGGAGAGAAGATGCTGAGATTAAACCAGGATATGTCTCAAGCAACTCTAATGAGTTTAGTGGTGTTTCCTTGGATTAAGGTTGTAAGTCTGAGACAGAATTTGATTTTTTAGTGTTTTTAACAGAGCACAGAAAGTTAAAACAGCCTCTGTCCCTTTAATCTTTAAAGGAGATTTGCTCAATACTGGGTAGGACTGGGAGCATGCACTCCATTTTACCCCTCTATAGGGTCTGCAGGGTTACCCTTAACTCACCCACTTCTGTGGCCACTCTTTGGTGTGTGAATCTTCAGTTTAAAGTTCACTTCGGATTTGCGTAAACTGGAAAGGAATCTCAGTTCACTTTGGCTTTGAGTCAATAGGAGAAGAATCTAACAGAGGGTTGGAATGAGAGGATGTGTTCAGTGATAGTTCATAGAATCATAGAATCATATGGAATTATCATGGAAAAGACGTCCGAGATCATCAAGTCCAACCCTTGGTCCAACTCCAATCCATTTACTAGATCATGGCACTCAGTGCCACGGCCAATCTGAGTTTAAAAATCTCCAGGGATGGTGAATCCACTGCCTCTCTGGGCAGCCCATTCCAATGCCTGATTACTCTCTCTGTAAAGAGTTTTTTTCTGCTATCCAACTTAAATTTCCCCTGGCAGAGCTTGAGCCCGTGTCCCCTTGTCCTGTTGCTGAGTGCCTGGGAGAAGAGACCAACCCCCACCTGGCTAGAACTTCCCTTCAGGTAGTTCTAGACAGTGATGAGGTCACCTCTGAGCCTCCTCTTCTCCAAGCTAAACAACCCCAGCTCCCTCAGCCTCTCCCCATAGGACATATGCTCCAGTCCCTTCACCAGCCTTGTTGCTTTTCTCTGGACCCACTCCAGCCCCTCAGTTCCAATCCCATGTGGAATTTAGAGGTAGTTTTGGCTTCAAATTCTACCCAAATCCCAGCCTGTGTTAAACATATTTAAATTGAGTTTTGATTGTCATCTGCTTGATATTTTGAAAATATTTAACCTTTGTTTTTTCCTAAATTGAATCAGATCCAAATTACACCAGGGAGTTGAGAAACACTGAAAGTGATGGAAAGTAGAATCTGAAATTAATATAATGCTTTACATTATTTTGCACTTTTTTGTTTGTTTGTTTTTGTGGCTCTGCCTGCATTAGAACAAATTCTGTGCCTTTTTCAATTAATGTCCTCATGACAGCACTCAGAAATGAAAAGAGTTAAAATCTCACAGGGGAGCTCTAATGGTATGTGTCCTGAGAGATATTCATTTGGCCCCAGCTGTCCATTTTATTCTAAGTGCTAAATGCTTTAATATACATAGACTATCATTTACATAGCAAATAGCTATGCAAGATGAATTATTTATTTTGTGACAAATACCTAATACCCAATGTTCTGTCAAATACAGAAAAGTTCCTTATTTGACCCCCATGTGTAAATTTGCATTATAGAATTCATTATCTTTGCACATAAGTCACATTGAAGTTATGTGCAGATATCTGTCAGTGGAGCTGCAGATTATTGCAGCTTTCATTTAATTGCACTATTTGCCATTATGCCATACTTGTAGAGCAAGGAACCTGATTTTTAAGCTTTGTGCCATAGTAGCTGATCATATATATATATCAGCTGAACTTCTAATGTAAAAAAACTGGTATCTGCAATAGAAAAACAAACTCAAATTATGATGAATATGTTATTAAAGTCAGTAATTTGTATGTGAGAAAAATTGCCCTGGGATTTCTTATGCCTGAATGAAGATAGATCAGGATTTAAATCTTGTAAAATCAAGGCAAAAAATTTGGTCTGCTCTCCCCAGGCAATAGGTGACCTGATCTTTTGCAGCCAGGTTGATGTTTATATTCCAGAAATGTTAAACAAGTCAGCTTGAAGAAGAAATTTTATCACATCTGATTTCTTATTATACTACATACAGCTCTGTAATTCTCACATTAAACTTTGATTCTCTCTCATTGGAATCTAAATCTCTTAGTCACTTTATTTTAAGCATTTAGATAGCCAGATTGCTCTAATGATCATAGAATGTCGCAGAGTTGTTAGACCTATCTCAGGGCAAATACTATACTGCTTAAGACCTATCTCAGGGCAAATACTATACTGCTCACCATGGTAACACTGCCAAATCTGATGTTTGTTATCATGTATTAAATGATAGTTATCAGGATAGTCCTTAGTGTTTGGTATATTTGAGATAAAAGAAATTATGTGTTCAGAAACATCTCTGAAATTCCATGGGTATCCATCAAAAGATTCTGAGATACAACAATCTGAGTGCAGATCACACAAAATTGAGATGTTTATTTACATAATTTGTAACCATAAACCAAGGTTAAAGATCTCATAAGAACAGCCCAACTTGTACTCTTTTGTAGGCTTAGCTTTTTTTTTTGTTTGTTTGACATTTGACATAACTTGTGGAAAGGAAGAGTAAATAAAGTATTTCTGAAACTTAGAAGAGATTTTGCCTGAGATGAAGTCAGAACAGGAAGGTCAGGTCAATTTTTATTGAAACAGTCCAGTTTCCCATCCTTCACTGAGATACAATTTCTGAAGCTGGTGCCTTCAAGGCTGGCTCATTTTAGCTGTTCTGCAGAGTTGAGAGCACCCAAGAATTTTCATTCTGTAGGTTAGAAAGTTGGTACAGTCACAGACTGAACTCAGCCAGAAGAAGTTTATGCCTGCTAAGTGAACTGAAAATTAGTGTTGACCCTGAAAAAGCTCTTCTATAGTTAGAGAATTTGTTTATCTGCACTTTGGCACATGCTGGATAATGAAAGCCATTGAAGCACAATTGATCAATTACAGACCTGGTGTGAATGGGCATAATGCCACTGAAACCAGTAGACTTGCGCTCATTCATATCAAGTTTGAATTTGGCACACTGCCTTTGTCAATGGCAAAACGATGTTTTCAACAAATCTTCTGGCAGAAGCTATGCTGCATGGAAAATGCATTCATTTAATATGTTTATTTGCATAACAGATCTGAGCTTCAGTAGATTTATTATTCATTATGCAAGCTCGTTCCCTTCCCAGACAGCAATGAGTCACACATCAGAAAGGATAGCCAGACACTTTTAGAAGAAATCAGATCTTCTGGTAGTTTTTTTCCTAAATTTTTGTTTGTTCATTTTTGTTTGTTTGTTCAGGGTTTTGTTTGTTTGGGGGTATTTTGTTTGTGTTTTTTTTTTTTTTAAATTGTAATCTCCCTTACTTCTTTCCCCACAAAGAAACAACTTGAATGTTGGGCCAAACCCTTCAGAAATAAAATTTCAGGAACAGATAAAAATAAGGTCCCATGCAGACACTTACCTGGCTTTCAGTAGTGCTGGATGCTCTCTGGCTCTCTAGCTGATGCCATCTTTGATTCTGAAACAATCTGAAAGAAATTAATGGGAGCTCAAATTTTAATCAAGTAGAGACCTAAATATAGATTTATGTGGCTAACTTTAGACTTTTATTTTCAAAACTCTTGCTACAGATTCTCAGAAAGACTGATCATTCAACAGAAACCTTCCAGTAAGAATGTTTCCATCTCCTATGGGACATGAAAGATAGTGTTTTTCTATTGTGAGAAAGTTGACTATCCTTTAGTGACCTATATGAAATTCTGAGTGTTTGGTACCATAGTGTTGAATGGTGAAGCTTGAACTATCAGAAAATATACATCAACCCATTTCTGAAAGCCCAAAAGGTCAGTGCTATAGCCTTTGCTTCAGGTAGTATACAGGAAAAATGAATAATTCTAATGTATAAAGAAAGAGCTCTGTAGTGTTAGGTACCTGTTTTCTCTTGTATTTACATGAATAATTTAAGTTACAAAGCTATACAGTTTTCAACTATTATTTTGACCACTCTAAGCTGTAAAGAAAGCTTAAGTCCATTAACTGTAGGGATTCAAGAGAAAAAGAGGAATTTTTTTGAAGCTAGAGGCTGACTGCTTAAGGTGGACAATGTATAATGCCGCTGTCTTGCTTGTAGGGGGAAGAGGGCCCCTAGCTATGTCCATGACTAGTGTCTGCCTTCCTACTCCAAGTTTTTTTGAACTGCTTATGTGAAGAAGCTTTTGTAAAAATAGCATGTGAGCAGGTTGGTATAAATACGAGTTTTCAAGGAGAAGTTTGAGAAATTTAGGTTAACTATGGGGTTAACATGCAGGTGAACATATAGCACATGAATTATAAACAGAAAGCCAGACTCCTGATCTTTTACCTGCAGTTGCAAGGGCCATCTGAAAATGCCTGAAGACATGCCTATCATTGGGAAGCTGTGTGAACTTTGCCTGTCAAAGGTCAAAGGGGCATTGTTGTAGTTGTGTTGAAAGCTTTCATCTAAGAAATTGTGCAGGATTCATGCAGGAGAATGTAGCTAAGCTAGGAAATATCCGTGACTTCGGAGACTTAGGGGGAATTATGTTTGCAGAGTCCATCAATGATACAGAGACTCACTTGTTTAACAGAAAGTGTGTTTGCCAATTCTAAGGAAGAAAAATGGTTTTGCTTAAAGGATTTTCAGTGAGTTTCAGCTCTGAACAGCACACCTACTAAGATCAGGAATAACATCACTCTTCCAGCAATGACTGAAGATCTAAATTCAAATGGCCTGATCCTATTGCCCCTGCTTGCTCTTCCATATGCAAGTCTGTTAGTGGGAAATATATAGGTATATACACTTATGCAGTATGTATTCACTTGCTGACCTTATACACTCAGGTCTTTTCAGTAGCTGGTCCTCCATCCCTGCTCTCTCATGCCCTGCTGGCATGTGGATACATGAATCCCCAAGACCCACAGCTCCAGTTCAGCTATTGCTCTGTAGGCTTAAACACATATACACAGACACATGCATTATGGATCTTCCCAGCAGCTGGCCTTATGATACAAATTTAACCTCTAGCTGGCAACTGGATCCCTTGGTAACCCAGCTGTTTCATGTACACACACATATGCAAGAGGGCTTTCTGGCTGTTCCTGATCTATGACCTTACCAGTAGTCAACTGCCAGACCTTACGTCCTTTGTAGATGCTGAATTGGACCTCCTGATCCCTTCAGTAGCCAGTGCTCAGGCTCTTTAGTCTTTCCAATCTCTCACCCAGATTTACAGCTGTTCTGATTACCAAGTTTCTATTCGACTCAACAGCTACTTCAGCTTTTATCCTTGCTAGTGATGACACATCAACATATACACTCACACAAGGTGCACACACTGGTCTCTCCAGTTTCTGACATCCTGAGCATGGTCCCCACGTTAATTGCTACCACTTAGACATACATACACATAGTCACAGAATAGAGAGTACGATCATCCAGGAAAATAGTTAGAAATGCAGTTTAATGAGAGGACAGGACAGACTGCAGACTGGGTGAAAGGCATGACAAGACATGAGTACTAAGCAACTTGTTTACATGCTTGTTTGGCTGATTTATCACATTATCCTTCTATTTTGTCACTCTTGCTCCTTCCCAGTCCACCTTGTTCCATTCTTTCCCTGTCTTTGGTTCCTCTCATAAGGATCCCACAATAAGTCTTGCACAATCCCAAGATGCTTTCCCTCTTCACCACAGAAGAATTCTCATACCTCTAAAGGCCTCAGTGTGTAACGTTGCCTGGGGAACTTATCCAGCTCCCTGGTGATGATGTGTCTCACTCCCTCTCCATAGGGCAAACACTGTCCTGAAATGCTGTGCTGGTTTAAAGGTAAACCGGTGGGAGAAATAAACAAAACTCAAGAGAGGTTACAAGTCAGAGTTACAGTTCACTAAAAATATTACAACAAATACAATGCTACAGAGAAAAACTAGTTTTAACCCACAAAAAATCAGATTTATAAGCCAGCACTGTGGGACACAAACAGAAAAGTTTGCTAACTCCTGTGCTGAGCACCACCTTTCCCCCTTGAGTGCAAAGTAAAAGGAAAGGAAAACTGTTGGTGAGGATGACGGTCACCGTTCTGTAAAGTAATGATTGCAATCTTGTTGAGAGTGGCAGTCAAAGTCCTGTTGAAGTTCTGGTCCTCCTCTAGATCAGATGAGCACTACCAGAAGTCACAAAGCCCCAAGATTATATATGCTCAGGTTCAGGTGGGAATGTCCAGAACTTCCACTAGCACAAGGAGTTTCACAATATGTGATTTAACTCTGTGAATCATGGGATATTTTTGGAATCTTTGACGTCTGGGTTGTTGCAGTTGCCTATTATGCCAGTCCCTAATGGCCCATTAGCAGGTGCTAATGCCTCCCTGGAGGGGAGTTATCACAGCTGAGTCACTGGTGTGAAGACAGAAACACTCCCCTGTCTTGCAGATTTCTTTAACACCCAGCTTGTAGCCTGAGGTGTCAGGTGTGCCCTGGGCAGCTGCTGCCAACAATCCATTATTAAGTCCATCAGAAATGACACCCAGGGTGAAGAATACACAGTTGTCGTTGTACTTACATAATGATAAACTGGTCCTGGCCCCTGTAACTGGGACAGATGCCTTATGAGGGAGTGGATCAGGGGCTTGTTCCTTTGTCTGGGTTGTTTGAGTTCACTCAGCTGTCATTGTGCCTCTGAGCAACTTTACATGAGTGAAGCTAAGCTTTTATTCACCTAACCTAATTTCAAATGTCTGTACATGAAACAGTTGTACAGATCTCCTTATGGTCACTTTCCACTGTAGTCAGTAAAACCTGGAGTACTCACCTCCACACTTGTGTCTAGGCCATCTGACACTCTACAAAGGAGGACTTCTGCTCAGACCTGACAGATGCTGTGCAGTACCTCCAGGGGATATTCAAGTTAGCATAGAAACAGCTGGAGCTCCAACAGGGTGACCTGTGAGATCTCAGGCAGCAGCAAAAGCCTTCACATAGGCTACTGACTTGAACTTACACTGATGGATCAGAGAATCTCTGTCTAGTCTCAAATGGTCATTGAGTAGATGAATGGAGATCTCTCCATTATCTGTAACAGCATTTAGCCATCTATTCCATCTATCAACACTTACATATAAACAATTACATTTAAATAGGTTTTATCAGTAGATAAATAGACAGTGTTCTTATAACATGTTTTTTTGTTGGAAGGTCCTGACCGTTTTGTGGTAGTTCATGAGGCAGACAAATGGCTGTCAGTGACTGCTTGGATGGGAATATGTCATGAAAGCCAGGATACATATGACAGTGGCACAGGGAGAATCTGGCTCTCTTTGTGGTCCAGACAGAATTCTTCTACTGTTGTTGAGAGATTTATTGCAGAAAAGTGGATTTATGAGCAATCTAAGCTGCTCCAGGCCTGAGAAGCCTGCTGTCCTAAGCCATGAGAAATTTCCTGATAATTCCAACGAGAAAGGAGGTGCAGATAGGGGAAATATGCAAGGCCAAACACCTGCTGTTTGCTAACGAGCCTTGGTTACTCCTTAACAGTACATCCTTAAGGGAGTGCCTCCAGGCCTAGCTTCTCCAGACATAGAACCTCAAAACATCAGGATGAGATAATGTAAACATTGGGCTTGTGAGATATGAGCTTGTATCCAATTAAAAGTTCTAACGTGCTTGAGTTGTGATTCCTTTAACCAATAAGATGTATCTGTAACCCTATATAACCTGTGTGCTGTGTGAAATAAATGTCTTCACTATCAACCTTATAGGTTTTGTGGTGAAGTCCTTGTCTCCGCACTCAACTTTGTTTACATTATACTGTCTCGCAAGAACAGCAGAAGTGGGGAGAATAAGCATAGTCATGAAAGAAAGCAGAGTGGAAGGCTGCAGAAAGAAACTGAAGCCCATTTTGTATCTAGTAGTTAGAAGAAGCAGCAGAGAACTGTCCATTACCCAACAGGTTGGGAACAGAGTACCAGGCAGCATCATCTGCTTGTTTGCTTGTGCTTTCTTAAACACATACTGCATTTTGCAAAAGTTGGCATGATATATTACAGAGCAAGGTTCAAAGACCAAATGAACTCAGTAGAGAGGATGGATGACACAGAAGAGTTATAAGGTAAGATGATAATCTGGAAGGCTATCCTGAGGTCAGGATATCTGAAGGGGTTCTTCATTCAGCATTCCTTCCCATCATAAACCTATAGCAGAAACATTTGCTGTGATAGTGACTGGGCAGTGCACAATGAACTTCATGTTCTCTAAAATATATGTTAACACTTAAAGTTTCATTAAAAATAAGCTTTTTTATAGTTCTATGTAAATAAATGCAGGAACAAGTATTCCTCTTTATGGTTTGAAAAGATGGTTAATTTTGGAGCACAAAATATTTTTCTAAGCCTTGTCATAGGGCAGTTATTGAGACCATGCATTTTATTTCCCAAGGCTGCATGTGCAGATTGTTAAACTCATTCTTTCATATCCATCATATTCACCAAGGGCCCATGACTTCAAATGTAAGCTTCAAGTTATACTTTACCTGACTTTACAGGTGACCACTTTAGGACATGTTGACAAATAACAACTTTCATCATAGAACTAAGGGTGAAAGATATAAATCTCTGCGTGCAATCAAATTGTATGAATAAATGAATTCCATTCCTAAATGAAAACCTTATTTCCAGACCTAAAGGTTAGTAAAGCATTTTCAGTTGTCTTGGAGGGCTTTTGGTCTTGGACTTGGAATATTCTATCTGTCTTAACTTATAGTTGATGGGACTTTCCATGTTTCATTTTCCATTAATTTATGTTGCATTGAGTCAATTCCTTGCAGGTACCAACATGTTTTTCAGTCTGTATTCTTTATATTGAGTTTTATATATCAGCACACATATATCAGCAGAATATTTTCTTTTCCTGATGTGAAATTGTTAAATTATTGCTCTAGTATCAAACTATTTGCTCAGGTCCTTGAGGAAAGTAGTTTTATGGGCTAATGATTTGTTACACATCACATTATATTTCTCTTCTATGTTAGCACTTTTTCTTGCAGCAGGGTTGTGATGCTCAGCCCAAAGTAGGGGTTGAAACATGATGCTTGCATACATTTTTTACTGGATACAAAAAAAGGATGAATTTAAAGTTCCTTTCATGAGAAAGTTGTCTTTCCCTCCTCTGGTCTCCAGGCATTCATTATGGAGTTTACCACAAAACTTGTCTTTTGGGAGCTGGAGTGTTATTTAGAGGAAAGCAGTATGGAGTAGAATTATAACCCATGTTGAGTCTGCCAGTTCCTGATTTGCCTGAGATGTGATCACAGTTGGAGAAAGGGTGCCATTGCTATTTGAATTGATTTACATAACCTTCTTTTATTGTGCTTTAAAGCTTATGTCTGCTATGCAAGGATGTAGACAAATATTGGTTTAGATGGTGTTTAAATCAAAAGGGAAAACAAAGAAATAAACTGTCAGACTAATTTTTAAGTCCTAATTATGAGCTGAAAATTANCACACTGCCAGCTGTAGCAATGAAGATCTCTCTTCTATAATCCAATGTACTGAAA
The DNA here is from genome assembly GCA_013396695.1 of Sakesphorus luctuosus. Taxonomy (NCBI): domain Eukaryota; kingdom Metazoa; phylum Chordata; class Aves; order Passeriformes; family Thamnophilidae; genus Sakesphorus; species Sakesphorus luctuosus. Next base: position 84,411 of record VWZD01003833.1, on the reverse strand, counting down.
TTGGCATTAAAATTTGAGGAAATAAATTTTGTGTGGTACAGGAAGAGAAGATATTGGAGAGAGATGGAGAGAAAGAAGGAGATCTGGACATAAAAATTTAGAGCAAACATGAGTTTTGTAGCTTATAACATGATTGAAATCCTTTTCTTTCCCTCTTCTTTGAAATGTGGTTTTCTAAATGTCTGTTGTCAGCTTGTACAAGTTTATCACTGTTTTTTTGGAAGGAATGCTCAGTGCTGCAAAATAGTATCCATTTGGCTGCTTAGTTTTCAGTTAAATGGTGCAATATGAACTGTAGTTACAAAGGCGGTGGGATGGTCTAGATGAACCAAGGCTGTTTCAAACAAAAACATTTGCCACTCTGAACACAACATATAAGCCAGATGCTGTGAATAAATGTTCTCTTTTTATGGCCAATTAAATCAGTACTTGTACTTCTGTAAAAAATTACTGTAAAGGAAGTTATGTATACGGGAGACTTACACTAGACAATATTTTGGGAAATGTAACACAGATATGTAATGGAATGTTTAGTTTAACTTATTTACAAAGATCAAAACAATATTATGTATTTTATAAAGAGTAGGAAGAGTACAAGGAACTTTTAACAAAATGCTTGGGAAACAAGAATTATCTACTGTAATCAATGCATCAAGCTTAAATTATGACTCTCTAAGGACTTATTAGTCAGTCTAAGACCTCCTTAACAACCTCAAATAAATGTGTCAGTGATAAATTCCCAGAAATGTTGACCACACACTGTAAATATTCCTCTTGCATGAAATAACTATTTTTTTCTCTTCTGGCTAATTCAATGAGTATAATGCACTGGGTGAATATGTCTATCTATAATTCTGAAAAAAAAATATAATAAACCCCCTCAAATGCATAAGTGATTATAGTGTGCCATACTTTAACATGTTTACAAACTTTCCTTTTATTTGTCTTTAAAATTCACCAGAGTGCAATGATGAATGACAGTGGAATAAACATTAAAAAATATTCACAGTACAATCCGGTATCAAGGCAGCCTGACTGCACTGCATATACCAAATTTTAATTTTAGAGGTTGTGTTCTCTGTAATGTATCTACAACATGTAAATATTATGGAGCTAGACCAGAATATGACCTGTCCCAAGTGCTAAGGTCTGTATTAGACACATGCCTAAGGGCTTTATAAAGCAGCCTGCATTTTTCTGTGTCTCCCATTACCTGCCAAGACACACATCACACATTTGCAGTATCATCCATGTGAGTTATAGGAAAGAAGAGGTGTGTTACCAGGAGTTTCTACCTTCCATATTAGCTATAGGAAAAAAGAGATCCATTACTGAGAGCTTTTACATCTCATCTCAGAAGGTAGTGACCTATGCACCATGCCACTTGAAGTGAAAGAAGCAGCTTTCATGTGATCTGACAAGGGATATCTGCTGTCTACACCATTCCTATGTAGGACCACGTTAACCCTTTCTGTTCAAATAACTTTGCTGAAAGACACTTTGGACAAAAGTTGGTTACTTTCGCACAGTCCCGCATTGCCCTGTACTAATTCACCACTGGGTTTACAATCTTTAGATTTGTGCAGTGGAGACTGAAGATCAGTTGATGCAGAGCATGGAGAGGATTTACATGTCCTGGAAAGTTATTTGACTTATCTTTTGGTACCAAAGCTTAACATTGTTGTCTATACCACTGAGCCTTGAAGTGAATGAGCACATCCTGGCCCTGGCTACTCAGTCCAGATCTGGACAAGAATGTCTGTGTCATTCAGCTCGTATCTCTGAAGGGTTCCAAAGTGGACCTCAGCTAAGAGTGAAGCAAATATGTAGCATAAAATTTTAATTACTAAAAAAAAAAACCAGAAAACCCCAACAACAAGAACCCAAACTTACATCAATATGCTATTGGACACTACTTCATAGAAAAAAAAAAGCCCTTGATATAAAAAAGCCCTTATACACCAATATAATTTTTTATATATAATGGCTGTGCTGGATTGGATTGCACTACCTCAATAGAATTATCCTCCATAAGCACTTCTTAAGGTATTGTCAAGCCTTGATATAGTGCAGCTAAATCCCTCAAATGAATACCCCCTTCCTTCCCACACTGTATGCCAAATAGTAAAAAGAAAGAAATAAGAACCTTCTGATAATATTTGGAATATCTTTCCAGTACACGTAAAACATAGTTGCAGCTCACGTCTCCAAATCATAACTTCCCCATTAAGTTCGGGAGAAGAAAACTTTGTTGGATCATCACCCTGTGATGAAGCCCAGAGCAGATGAGTTTTCATCCCAGTTGGTGTTAGAATGGTTCTGTCTTCATAGACTTCGCAGTTAATTGGGATTTTATGCATCTTCTTTCTCCAAATGGAGAAGGAAAACCATTAAAACTTACTTTCAGATGTCACAGCAAAAGAAGTAGGGGAGAGATAAATAGGTGTTTCTCCCTTTTGCTCTTATGTCAGGGAAATAAATGTTAATCTTCATTGCATTCCTGTGCTTTATTACATCCAATTTGGTTTCTTATAATTCAATTTTTTTTTGTTGTTTTGCTGCTCTTATGATTCGTTTAAGTAACTGAGACTTCAATTTTCTAGCCTGTAACTAATCGTCTCTCAAGGGTTTCCCATGAAGTTTTATGAAGATGTTGCCTTGACCAGCATGCTGATGCAATCGTTGGGACTTGTCATCTTCTCCACTGGCAGCTGCATATGAAATGTTCCTCCTGCTCAAGTGGAACACACAGTTGGACAATTGTTGAATGCTCATCCAGGATTTCATGCAGGGCCTAGCCATATTTATTTTACAGGCTTGGATCTTGGCTTTTCAGTGTTTTATCCCTGTCAAGACAGGTGTTCGTTTTGTTTTCCTGGTGCATTAGTTTTTGAAAGACATTTTAGCCACTCTCAGATTAATACAGGAACTCATATCTTAGTTTTCTCCCTCATATCGTAAAGATGTTATCAATTCACAAAGGGCTCCCAAATGAGCTTTACTGACTTATTGGACTAATAAAGAATCTATGATGGGCATAAGATACTCTTGGCTTCTTTATCTCCCAGACAAAATAATTTCTTAGTCCCTGTGCCAGTTTATTTCCTATGTTTCACACTTCTAGTCAAGAAATGTATATCTGAACCCTGGGCAGTTCTGACCTTCTGCATACTGGAGTCAGTACCTTGTAATTCTCAGTAAAAACTTTCTGAGTATAATTTCTCTTTTGCTGTAAATACAATAGTACACATCCTTAAGAAAGTGAACATATTTTCCTTTCTTGACTTTGGCGCTACCAACAAAGAAAGTAAAACTTTATTATATTGTCTAATGGATGCATTATTCTGAGCTGAAATATATAACCCTGATTTGGTCCACACATAATTATTTAAATTGGCTAGATTTCAGATTACTTTGTAGATCGGAAAGTTATTGTTTATGTCTATAGTATTCTACACCATTCAATTAACATTCCTGGGCTTTACTGTCTATACATTAAATAGCAGTTTGGCTACTTCTGAAAACCTATAATTTATGGAACACACTGGTATGAGAATTATAATTTTGTACACTTTCTAAGGTCTTTCAGCTAATTTTGAAATTTTAATGCTGAGTTGAACCAAAATTTGGAAAACTAGTAAGAAATTGTTATTTCAGATGACTGATCCTTGTATCTTTTCCTTTTGTTCCTTTAGGAAAGGTTTGATCCCAGTCTCACGTTTCTAAATATCTTCTTTTCATAAACAAATCACAAATCTAAATGCTTTTCCCATAGGAAAAAGCATTTGGCACTTGGAAGAGCTTCATTCACAGGTCAAAATTTTCTGATTCATTTTGGGTAGTGACTTGATACTGGATCTGGCTTGGATGGAGTTGTTGGAATTTTATATGCTGTTAGACTTAAAGGGCAAGCCTGTTTAGCAATAATCCTGAGCTTACCTCTGTGATTTAGTGTGATGTAGCTTTCAGGAACTGAAAACTGAGATCAGAAGAGGCTGCAGTCAACAGTCTCAGCAGATGAGCGTAATTAGCCAATTACAGTGAAGCACTGTTGTGTAAACAGCATCGTTAGCCAATGATTAATAGCTAAACCACAAAAGTCTGCGGATGAATACTATACCAAAGGGTATATAAGTTTTGCGTGTGCAATAATAAAGGTCTGTATCAGCTAATTCATATTGAATTGTGTGGTGCCATCCAAAAACTCGTCTCCCTTCATGGAGTTATCTTTCTTCACAAGAACTTATATGGACCTGTCTAAAATGGTCCTGATGGCACATCATTGTTTTGGCACTGAATAGGCTGGAAGAGTGCACTAGAATTTGAGAGGGAACATAGCCAGGACTGCTGACCTAAACTGACTGCAGGAATATTTCATATCATGTAATGTTGTTCTCAACAGTACAATTGAGGAGATAGCCTTTCCCAAAATTGTGCTTGCTTTGAGACTAGCTGGGAATGATGTCGTTCTGGGAGCTGGTGAGTCACTACCTTTACATAACTTGTTTGGTTTTTACCTCTCTTTCCTTCAGTTATGAAACTGCTTTTATCTTGACCCATGAGTTTACTCTTGCTTTTACTCTTCTGGTTCGCTCCCCATCCTTTTGGTGTGGCTATGGAATGACTGATCAGCTGTATTGTTGTTTAGCTGCTGAGTGGAGTCAACCCATATCCTTCTACAGATGTATTTTAGCTGACTGGTAGAGTCTATGGACTTCTCAATATTAAGAAAAAGTAATCAGTGATAAGCTGACTTCTGAAAACTGCAGAGGAATTGGGTGTATTTCATCTGAGTGTGATAAACTGTCATCTGGGGCACTGACCTTATCTTGCAGCTTCACTGTGTTTTTACTTTGATTTACCTATTTTAAATAATTTTTTTTATTTACATATGAAAGCTAAAACAAATTAGGCATTTTACAACACAACAGTTTCCACCAGAAAATCCAAACTTGTTCAGAACATCACTGGCCTTGATTGTCTTAACAGTCTAACTTAATTTTAGGCTTGAAATTGTTAATGTACCACCTGGCATTATTCTGAACCCAGACCAAAAGCAGTCCCAAACAATTTCAAGGCACAGTTCAGAATGAAATTAAAACAAATGCTACTCCTGCAGATAGTTTGCAGGCCCTATGTTTTGCTGAATACGAAGATTTAGTCATAGGGAGTTGGGGCATTCTTTGCTAGTGAATCTCAGTGTCAAAACCAACCTGGGAATCCTTAATTTACTGACATATGTATCACCACTGAGTCTCTAATTTTCCTATAATATAAACTCAGTAACGGAAATATTTACAGGAACTTTTAGGGGGAAAATATTAGGTTATGATGTGAAGTTTATTTAAATAAGCCATATATCCTCATTCAGACTAGAGCTTGAATGTAGAATCCCCCTAACTGAATTAGGATGTAATTGTTGAATAATTTCAAAGACTTTCTCCCCTTCTCTCCAATTTTTGACCAAAAAAAAATCATATTGAGGTGGAAAGTAAAAAAAAATTCATTTAATTCATTTGTTCATAAACAGAACTTATTTTGTAATGAACACATACCTATAATCTCTACTCTCCTGACCGGGAGAAAAAAGAATTATATTTACTCAGTATCAAAAGCTGACAGTGTAGATAGGTACATTTGAGCTTTTTAGACACATACTGGCCATGATTCATCTTTCTTTGATGGAACAAGTCATCCTCTAAAAGCTAATATTTTTTCCATCAGTTATGGACATTGTTTAGATGCTTAGTATATGTAGAAATCTGCACCACAGATGAATAAAAAGGTAAGATGAATCCTTCAGTACAGGTTTATTCACTTTTTACTATGCAATTTAAAAATAATCAGGTTGTGAAAACCTGACTCTGTAAAACCTTATTATTATACTCATATACAGTCCAGTCTGCTAGATAAAGGCAACTTCACAAATTGTTCTTTCGCTGGGAATTAATAATTTCAAAAGTATATTGTGTTGACAGCCAGAAGAACTGGACTACTACTTTCTCTTCATAGAGTAATCTTATTGAAGATACCCCAAGAAGGATTTTTTTTTTCTGGATCCATACATATTACTTCTAGGGCATATAAAATGGTAATGGTTTTTGTGATAAATATGAATATCACATGGGACATAGATCATGCTAGGTTCATTTATCGCCATAGCCACAAGGTCTGTAGAAGGTAACACCTTACACACTGTTATTGATCCTAGCAGTCCACAATAATAATTTGAAGGTATGATATGCAGTTAAATAGGATTGGTGCAGTTCTCCCAGACAGAACGTAAGAGGTAAAGAGATGTCAGGGAGTCTGGTATATGAAGAGATGTTATTTTAGGAAGTATTCTAGTATAAAAGAACTACTGAATTACTGGCCAAGAATAGTATAAATTGAAAGGTCTCTACCAACTTCAAAAACTTATACCTAAATATTGAGTCAACTTCTCCACAGATTAGAGCTTAAATAAAACCATTTTTAAATGTAGGTTGCCAGCACTGATAGGTTTTACAAATTGCAGTATGTTCAGCTCAAATTATTCCAATCAATGGAGCATTTTTCTTGTACACTGTCAAGCGTCTACTGTAATTACCATCCACATTGCATTTCTAGTGCTTTTTGCATGCCTATAAAATCAGACCCTTTCAATACTGTCTACTTGTGATTTCATAAACATTTATCCTAGCTTTCTTTGTGGCTGGCTGTCCCCAAGGACTTTAAGACTTTCGATGTTCAGTGCGCCTGCCCAGTGGCACAGCTCAGTGGCACTGAAGTTTATTGACATTCCTTTTTGCTCTTATGCTGCCATGCTCTGTAACATATACTCTGTCAATTACATTCATTTTAGCATTCATAGTCAATTCTATCTCTGTGTGACTTTAATTTTATTTCACTAAATTAAAGAGGCATTAAAAAGTTGTTACCCTTTGATTTTGTAGCTTTAATTTCATTTTTCTTTAATCTTTGGAGCACACTAGATTATCAATTAGCATAATAAAGCAGTCACTGTGGAATTTAGTAACAATACTGGATATTCTGTGAAGTGAATCAGCCCATTTAATGTTAGTAGCATGATGACAGTATGTGCACTAAGTAATAAAGTAATCAAAATTCTATTCCACATTTCCATTGTATCTTTATACACAAACTAAGGATTTTGAGAATTTTTAGGGAGTTGTTTCCCATAATTGTAGATTTCTTTGAGTGTTTGATACATTCCAAAGTTGTAAGAAATTTGCAACATCTTAATTATTTAAACTTTTTTCATTATAGAAGTTGCAGTCACAGTTATTGGTAGGCAGAACAAAGTCACCTGATATTTTAGCACTGTCTTACAGTGCTCCTTAAAAAAAAAAATATCATCCCATTTTGGGTCTTAGGACTGGGTTAATTCCAGTGATCAAGACCTCCTAGCCTGTTGTTTGTGATAGTTGCCCTGGAGAGACTAAAGAACCTTGTGCTTTTCCTGTGGGTGAGTTGAGCTTCTGTGTTAATTCTCCTAAATTATCTACCTTTTGTAGGGAGGCCAGTTGTACTAGTGGATACCATACATTTGCTAAGCACATAGAGGAAAATTATGTAGAAAACTACCTATTTATTGTATCCCAAACAAACTGTTTAGGCAATGGTGAGGCCAGCCATGTTAAGTGATGGGATTCTAAGCATCTATATTTTAATTTCTTAATGAAGACTAGATGTTTGTAGTAGATTTAGCGTACAGGGTTATATGAAAACCAAGATGAAGGGAGAAGGTTCTAGAGTTATAAATCCCTTTGGTGTACTCTAAATCTTTATTATGTTCAGTGATTTTACTGAAAATTCTGAAACTTATCAAGCCACACATAATGTATATTTCAAAATGTTCTCTAGGAACAGCAGGAAACTGGAGGAGATGCCAATATCTACTCCTGCCTTCTTTTAAATAGCAAAAAATATCAGTGTGGCTAGATACATAATTATGAATGTGAAGTCATTGCAATTACCTAATGATTTCTAAAGCAGTTAGAGAAGTGGGAGGGAAGGATACAAAGGAAAGGAGAAGAGTGGAAGGATATAAATAAAAGGAGAACTGTAAAAGGAAGACCAATAAAAGAGCAATCAGTCTACCTATTCACCAAACAAGTGGTAGTCCAGCTATTTTCTCTATAAAGAATAAAATTCATTGTTACAAGAGTATAATATTTTCTGAGTCACTGTAAAATATTTCTGATGGATTTTACCACAAAAATTTCTAAGAAGCTTTTGAACAAAGACACAATAAAAGACCAACCTCCTTCATTGAATTTTTTCTCATTTTTAAAAATTATTCTTTATTATTTGGTTGAATTCAGGACTACTGGGTTGCCTTATGCTATCCTTTTCTTCTGTTTGTTTTGATGTTCTGTCTACAACAGAATTTTTTGGGAAGAGAAAAGCCTTGGTGAACTGAGGTCACCTGAAGTGACCTTCACTATCAACCCTGATGGTCCATTTCCCTGGTCATTTTAGATGAGTCACTGACAAGGATCGGTGTCATTGGCCAGTGACTCTGTGATACTGACTGCAGGGTCAGCAGGGCCACACTTCCCTCCACCAGGTTTCACCCTGTATAAAAAGCACAAGGCCACCAGACATAATAGAGTTTATTTAATGTGTGTGAAGGTGGGGAGAGAGATACGAATGAGAGCTCCTCTTCTGCAATATTTCTGTTCAAATATGTTAGTTATTTCCCCTCCTCTGTTAACGCCAAAGCTGATCTTAAACATGCTGCATTCCAGACATCATGTGCTTTCTATTTGTATTCATTGCAGATGACACTAAAACTACTGCAAATAATTCAGGTAATTGACAAACCACAGGGGCACTTACCCTGTTCATTGGCCTATTTTAGGCTGTCTCATCATCACCATTCTAACTGATGACAGGTCTCTAGTTTTTCACTTGCCAGGTTGTAAGACAAGGAATATTAAAAAAGTATTCTGGCAGTGGGAATGTTGTAACTGCTTGCAGCCTTTTGCAAGCAATGAGCTCCTCCGCCCCCGACCCTGCTGCTGATGCACAAGTGATGTGGTGGGGCACTTTTTTCAGTATAAGAACACTCTTTTTTCTCCATTGATTCAGTCCTTGCAATTACTTAATTCTAATACAATCATAGATTTTTAATGTAATTCTGTACCCTGCAACATGTTGTTATTAAAAAGTAATGCCATCAAAGTAGCTGACATCTTTATTGAAATAACATTTTCTCCCTTATAATAAAGAATATTTCAGAAGCTAAAATTTGTTTAATTTACTGTTTACCACTGCCCTGTTCACTAGATGTTCAACATATTATTAGGAGAACAGGCATATATGTTCTCCACTGTCCTTTTTGTCTGCGCAGACTCACCATGGAAGCCATTCCCTGGTTCAAATTATCTCACTATCTGACTTGAACACAGATAACAGAGAGCACAATTGAATCCAATGTTCAGTATGCAGAGGCAGAGAAGTCACAAGGTTGCAACAAACAATCTGAGGACTCTTGGACCCTTTAATTAGTTGTTTGTCAAAGCCAGTTTCATAGTTCATGGGGAAAAGTAACTCACCCCATCCTAAAAGAAGCCTTTTAAATAGTACAGCTGAAAATACATCTTAAAAGCTCCTATTTCTTCCTACTGACTAGAGAGAATTATTACAGTGACTGCAGCATTGTCCATCTGACATTAGGTGAGATGAAGCTCACTTTCAGTGCACTCATTTCAGGTGCTTCCTTTTCACTCACTGACCCAACTTGGCACATGGACTAAAAAGTTACACATGGTGGGATAGGCTTCACTGCAGTCACAAGGTCTGCTCTATCTATCCCCTCTAACTAGCACTATCTTGTATTCTGAAGACTCTCTGCCTATACTGTTTCTTGGAAAGGAGGCTATTCCTTGGTCAGGAGACCTGAGTTGGAAACCTCACAAACTTTGTTTCCTGTTGGATTCAATGTTGTTACAACATTTCAATCAGATTGAATGGTGGTGAGGGTCGAGTGATTCAGTTCTAAAATTGCTTTCATCCCACCACAGATCCATAACTAGTATGAGTAAGTTAAGGCCATTATTCTGCTGACAGAGATAGATGCCACATTTTACAAAGCAAGAACTGGGTTCCTGAACAGAAACATGCTCCTAAGTCTGATTTAGAAAAATGTTAGAACTCTGCTCTCCCTCTACTTTTGCTTCTGTTAATGCTGTTACTCAGTGCTGAATTTAGTACTACATTTCAGAACTGTAGCCTGAAGACCACACATATGGCAAAAAAATCCTCTGTGCCATTTGGCTCTGTGTCTGTCAGTGATAGCTGGTGATGGAAAAGGAAAGGAGAAAATGTTCACTGTACTTAGCACTTTCCTAAATCAAGCCTGAAAGGAGAAAAGTGCTCATGAAAGGGGAGAGCACAGAAGGGAATGTTATTTTATTCATTAAAAATAAGTGTCTGGAGTTTAAACATGACGACAGGCTGAAGCTCTGTTCCATGAGGCACCGAGTGCCTTTGAATCCCTTTGATGTTTGTGGTAGGTGAGGTAATTCAGCGCTCCTCAGGACTGAGCCCTGAGGATTCCCTTGAAGGGAAAGTCACAAAAAGAAGGATGCTTATGGGTTTTAAGCTGAACTATATTTTCAACCCACTCTTTCTGTTTCCTAAATCTAGATCTATCTAGACATTTGAATGTACGATATGCATACTAGAAGATTCAGTTGTAGTTCAGCACAGTGTCTTTGCAGTTCTAATGAGCAAAAAGAAATGGCTTGTTTCTCAGAGACATGCTCTTGTTATTCCATCAAACAAAAAGAGAGGCCAATGCTTGTACAATCCAAGCTGTTTGTTATGTATTCCTATTTTGACATGTTATCCTGAATTTGGCAGACAACTCCTGGAAATAAAGAAACTTTGGGAAGTAAAAGGAAGGTGGACTTACATCCCTGAGGGGTTTAATGACTTAGTTATTTTTCAAAATATGAGGTATCTGTACAGATACTTCCCAAATTATTCTTTCCAGAAATTATTACACACTATGGTAAGGACATTCAGAAATGCTTTATCATTTGCATCAGCTTTTTATCATTATGCTATTTTACATTAATATGTTGCAAAATCTAGTCCTCTCTCCGGTCCAGTGTTTGACCACTCTCACTGTAAATTCTTTTCCTTTTATTAAGTATCTGTGCCTTCTCATCCTTTCACTGTGAATTTCTGGAGAGTTTGGCTCTATCTTTCCTACATCCTTCCAATAGGTAATGGTAAATTGTGATGATGCACATCGTGATAAGAGATCAGGCTGTTCAACAGAAGCTGTATAATCTCGTGTTTTGTTTTAGTTAACCCTTAGGTGTATCAGTACTTGGGTGGGGGGAGGGAGGGCGTGTGGAAATTAAAAACTCTTTGAGGAGCAGGATTATCTTCATATTTCCTGTCTGAAGGTGACACTCAACACTTGCTTCACTGAGCAGTGCAGTCCAAAGTCCTAAGGTTTATGGAGTTTATGGGTTTGCAATAGGTGCTGCAAATGTGCTTGATCCTTTCAGAGGACTGGGTGTTGAATCCCTAACTAAACAGAAACAGTCATGCACATTACTACTGCACAGACAAATTACATATGAAAATGCATGGATAAACATGTACACATGCTGTATAATTGTAGTATTATACACAGTGCAGATAATAATCATATCATTTACAGTTAGGTCACATAAGTTGTTATGCTTTATACTTAGTGAATGTTTCATTTTTGCTTTGTTTTTTAGCAGCAGAATTAGTGACTAAGTGCCTTTGTTTTCTGTATTGAATACAGGGAGAAACAGTTCATGTTTCTTGTATGAACTAATCACAAGCATTTAGAATATTGGATAAAAGTACTTGAAGGTTTCCCATGTTGCATGAGGAAAGGATTTTCTGGTGCTAATCTGAGGCTAGCTATGCATGTTATATTTAACCTCTTATCAAATGGTCAGAAATCCCATAGTTCCTTTACTATCAAAACTCAACTATCCTTTTAATGGCACTGATTTCTTCAATTTCCAATGAAGTAGAAAGAAATAAAGAGCATTCATATTACAGTAAGCCATTTGAAGGTGATACTGGGGAGAATAGAATAATGATTTTCAAAGAAATTTCAAAGGTTAAATATGTGCATTTCCACAGCTCACTATTATATTTACTCTAAAAGTGACTTCTCAATAGGTTTATTTCCCTCCTGAATAATATAAAGGGGGTGTGGGTGTGGTTGTGTTAAAAAATCCCCCCCCCCCCAAAAAAAAATCCCTTTAATGAACTCTGGAGCAGTAGGCACCGAAATCAGTAGCAAAACTCCTACAAAATTAAATAAAAAGAAGTCAAAGTGCTGTGCAATTAGAATTACTCACTGTAAAACAGGCCACCTATCCTTTCCTTCCTTCCCCACTTTCTCTGTTTTTCTATCAACTGTGTGACCAAGTTATGGAGGGGAGGAAAGGCTGACCCTGATGCGAATAGAAGAAGACTTGGCTGGAGCCAGCTGGTTTGCAGCATTTATGAAAAGAGTACTAAAATGGAGTTTTGAATAAGTCACCAAGATTGAATACTAAAAGTGAATCTAGTTGATCATGTAAATTCAATAAATAAAGAGATTAAAAAAGGAAGAAAACGAAAGCTATAAAGATTAATACAATCGACTGAAGAAGGTCTAACATTCAAAATGGTATGGAAAAAAGTGATCACATTTAAAAATTATTATTAGAATATAACACATTATTAATTAACATATAATTTTTCCCTAAAAATTTAAGTTCATTGGCAAATGTCATTGGAGAAATACTAATGGTATAATACCAGATAATCCATTCCACAGTCAAGTGGGGTTTTTCTCATTCTAATCTTTGACTGAAGCTCCTTAATGAAAGGATAGTATGCGGGTATAGCACTGAAAGGCAATTGTCTTGCTAAATTAGAGAGCGGCAATATAAATGAGAAGAAAACCCTGAAATGGAAAATGTGGAGAAGATGCAGTAGGTCTGGGTTTTTTCCATAAGAAATGAAGCTCATTCTTCTGAACTGATAAAGGGCAGGAGCAATGGAAGCAGAGCATGTATATGTGTATGCTTCTGTAGGTGATATTCAGCTTCTGACAACTTAATATCAAATTATCTTAGTAGTTTAAAGACTTGGAATATTAACACCTCAGTAATTAGCTGCCAAAGGAACAAAGAAAGGAGTTAGGGAAAAAAATTATTGATAGGTAGATTCTCTGTTTCACCTGGATGAGAAGTATAATGAAACTTTAATGTCAAATGTGCCCATGATCTTCCTGTTACTTCCAAGTTCTGAAGCTTTTTGTTCAGTCTTGTGCTGCTGCTTTTGATATCAACCAAAGCATAACTTGAGGTTTATCTTGGATGATCTATCTATCTATCTATCTATTGATTTGTGTATCACGGACAGCTCTTCTTTCCCAGGTATGATTGTTAGGGATCCAGTCCCTTTCTGACACCTGCTCCGCTGTCTGTCATGGTGCATGTAAGCTCCAAAATGTGATGTCAGAGGAGCTACATGGACTCATGGAGTATCCTGCCTATCAATCAGTCAGGCTCTGGTGGCTGCTCCAGCTATGATGGCTAAGCATATCTGAGAGCCATATGTTGTACCACTAAGTAATTCAACTGGGAATCACACTTTAAAATGGAACAATTTTTTTTTTTTGGGGGGGGGTGGGGTGGGGAGGAGTTTTGGCATGGCAAAGGCTGTTAAATCAGTTCATACAAAAGAACAGTGTGTTTTAAGGGAAACTGTCTGCTGGAATGTGACTGATTTTTGATAGTTGGGTTATTTTTATTCTGTAATTGTGTCCAGAGTATATTGCTTCTTCAATTATCTTTCTTCCTTCCAGCTTAGAAGACTTACTTTTTGAAGACTTATGTAGCTATTTTTCAGCTGACTGTGGAGAATTTTGCATTTTTTCAAAATGAGTCAGTAAAAAAAAGTAGTTTTAGGGAATTATAAAATTATTTCTAAATCAATACCACATATATTTTTCCCATATTAGTTGACTGTTTCCAGTCCAAAAGAATGACTATAATTACTCTGGTTACCAGATGGAGAAACAAAAAAGGGAACTGTGTTTTAGTTACTGTTTCTTCTGAGGAACCTTAGTTGACGTAATTGTACTGCTCAGACAAATTATTAGAATCATAAAAATTCTTTTCTTTGTGAAGCTTTTATAAGGAAAAAAAAAAGACTGTAGTAATAATCTTGTACTTTACAAAATAGGACATGGTAAGATGTCAACACTAGAGAAAAAACACTTACAAAAACAAGTTTGGAAGAAATTCCTTTTATTTCAGGCAACCAGTCCAGTGATTTTTATTGGACAGTACTTTCTAGCATCAAGGACATAATGTACGACAGATGATTATTACAGTGCAACACAATATAAAATCAATTTGTTTTTTGCTCTTAGATTGTCACATAAATATTTTGCAGAACTGCCTTATCATAATCTTGCCAGTTACAATGGCTAGTCCCAACTGCCTCCTTCTTCAGGGGAGGAGGAGCATGGAGTCATAGAGATGATGCAGGCACTGTCAGAATCCCTGTAGATCTCCACTGTGCACTTATGGGAATTCTCCTCTTCCCTCCTGCTGCTGACCAAAATGACCCAGGAGTTATTGAATACCATAAGTATTGTTCTCGTCAAACTAAACAGAGTTGGAACAATATGAGTGCTGGATCTTAAGCACCAACAGAGCTCTAGAGATCCACTGGATTGTGTTACATGAGTTGCTATCATTGACTTTGCATACCACTGTTGCTTGTGTATATATACTCTATGTGTATGTGTGTGTCTATGTATCTATCTATATATGTTTCACAGAATCTTCTTCTATCCCCTTGCACACTGCAGCACAACTTCAATAAAGAGATAGTTATTAAGTGAAATGAATAGATTATCATGGGAAGAACTTGGGAACCACTCAACACAATAAAAAAGATGAGATTTCTGCAGTTAAGGTCTTTAGTAAGGTCATTTTCCTATTCTTAAGAGGTTCTTAGAAAAGCATCTTGAAGGCTATTAGTCTTCCAATAAAGGAAACCAGTAGAGAGGACACAAGTTGTTCTTATCCATTATCTATTCTTTCACTTCTTAGCTAGAAGGTCATTTTGCTTCAATAATTGTCATTCTAATGTTGAAGGAGAGGTATTAAGAGAGAGCTGGGCACAGTATGTTTTTGACTGCTGGATAATACAAGATTGGTGACACCATGCAGTGGAAGAGGGGGAAGGGGCCCTGCTGATGGAGAAGAATGATGAATGATTTCACAAGTTGTGTTCACGCATGATTATTAGAGGATGGTTTCCAGAATATGCAATTTGGGTAGTACCTGGGTTCTTAATGGATTTTAGGAATGTGGGACTTGGTATTAAGTGCCAAAAGAGAGTAAAGTATCTCTTTGCTATTAAGCATTTTATACAAGACTAAATATTAGCAAATGAAGAGAATTAACATAAAACCTAAGGACATTTAAACAAGACATATAACAGAATTTTCAAGAAGACAATGGAACTCTTGCCAGGAGTCCAGTAGGAGCAAGATAGAAGCTAATAAAACATACTAAATGTAGCTGTGTACTAAACTAAACTTGTACTAAATGTAACCAAATGTACTGAAGCAAACTTCAGTAAATAAGGAACCCTTACTTTTAACCCATAAAATTTCTAATAGCTTTATAATATCATGACACGCAATTCAACCAAATAAGTTTATTCTGTAAGAGATGTGTGAATAAGAAATTATTCTATGATTTATTATTCATGAAGAACAGTAAATTATTCTAATCACATTTTCTGCATTATGAAAATTCTAAAAAATGGTGCTGCAGGCAAATAAATAGCTACTTAAAGTGTGATTATTCATTCCAATCTTTTTTTAATAAACCTTATTCAAAATAAAGGAAAAAAAATAATTACTGTGAAGCAAGTGTCTAAAGATATCTCTGTGAAATGACCATATGCTTTAAAAGGACATCAGTAGCCTCTTCAGAGCAAAATCACATTTCTAGTATTAAATCTTTAGACCAGGTCCAGAAACAGTAAGACCTATCTATAGTAAGTTGATTAAAATGCTTTGAACTTCAATACCAATTAATATATACTTTGGAGCTCTTCACTTTGCATAGTCATGTAATAGCTCTATTTTGAGTAAATGTATACTCCAGGCTCCAGTAAAATACAGTGAATGTGAAAGCTTTCTTTTTATTTAATAAATGGAAAGAGAGATGAATGTCTTGACTAAATGAAACTAGGTGAAGTTTGACCTTCTGGATGCTAACAAACGTGGTTTAATCTGCATGGGTATTTTTGGTATCTTAACAGAACCTTGATATGTTCAAGAATTTATTTTTCAGATATTTTAAAATCATTTAAATGTTATTTCACATGTATTTACATTGGACAGATGTTTTAAATCACAGTTTTTATGTTATTTTTCCTTTTCTTCTGGACTTCAGAAAGCAGATCCCATGCTGAACGTCATTGCTTCTAGAGAAACTCCTTGAGGACTTTAAAATTGGTATTCTAAAATACTGATAGATGCTAAAATTGGGGGAACTAGAAAACCTCCAGACATAGTTTTGTTCCTATCTTCTGTAATTGTATGTTCCTGTACTATCACTGAGATAGGCAGTAAAAATATTAGTCATAAATAGGGATTCCTAACATCTTTCCAAAAGAAGTATATTGCAATTTTTATTTTATGAGGTTTAGTGACATCCAGAGCTTATGCATCATTTGAGAAATATTTTCACTTTTTTTTTTTGTTTTGTTTTGTATCCTTCTATGTCCTTAAAAAGCTCTGAGTTCCAATTACAACAACATACCTTAAAGGAGAGCTTCTAGATGTAATTTCACTGTAAAAATAACAATCCTCTATACGGAGAAGAAATGCTTAGCCTGCAGTAAGCTCTATACTGTCTTGATTAAACTGCTACTACACCAGACCAGCTATTTTAAAAATAGCTGAGACGTATAAGTTTGTGACTGAAGTATAGACCCAGTCTTTGAGTGTTCAATTAACATGGATTTCATTATAATCCAAACATGCTAAGCTGCAGGAAGAAAAAAGGGATCTTGTAAGCAGGATTTTTCATAAAGGACACAAACTTTAGGAGAATGATTTATGCCAATAACATATAAGTGTGGTTCTTCAATGACATGACACAGCACATCCTGAAATAAGTGTTTAGTACAGGCAATATTCTCTAAGAAGGATGCAAAATTAATATTGAATTACAGGACTATTCTATATGGGGCCAAGCTTAGGTGAGGTGGATTGCTCTCAATGGTCATTGGAAATGGGAAGCTTAGCAGGCTTTCTCTTTCACTGGGCAGATGAAATGCTTTGAAATGCTTTACAGCAGGAAAATAGCATAAAAGAATTAAAGGTATAGTTATTGTAAGCATTATTTTCTTAAAAGAACCTGAGCCACACGTTGGTTAAGAAGGTAGCCACTGCCATTATTACTACTGATTTGCTTCTGTCATAATTTTCTTTGAGCTATTTCTCTATCACGAGCATACAGAGTAAGACTTGGGGTCAGGCCATGGCTTATTCAGCCTGCAGGCAACTTTACTGATAACCTTTTGGCGTGGCATGCCCTAGCCCTTTACAAGAGAGAAGGGCTCTGCAGAGACATATTTCTTCCCTCTGGTGACCAGGGAGTGCAAGAGTGGGTGATATACAAGGTGTCTTTCCCACTTTTAGTGTGTGTCATGACATAAAATATGGCAGGGGGCATGCAGAGGTTTGGGTGCTGACTGAGGCTTATTCTTATATTTTGGGAATCTGGGAAATAGTTATAGTCTACGACTCACTAAGTCACAATTTCCATCTCAGGTTGATACAGTAGCAACTCCACTTTGTACACAGAGCTAGGCTGAAAGCAGTGGCAATGAATGCCCTCCACTATTTAGGTTGTCATCCCTCCCCACCTTTCCTTTCTTATTAAGAAGATTATGCATTTTCCATTTCAATGAAAGGAAAGACCCCTGCAGACAACAGGGAAGCTGGCTCATGCTGCAACACAGCTAATGTTACAGGACAGCACAGTGTTGCCATCAGAACTAATCCCAGCAGTGGCATATCAAATCACCCCATTTCCATTTAGCTTTCATCAGTATCATACATAGACAGATATGGCTTTGGTCTGTGGAATGGCATTTGCCTTTGAAGTCCATATTTTTTTTTTCCTTTACATCATGCATTCAGCACTAACAGAAAATTTATTTTCATGAATGAATTCCATTCATTTGCTGAGGAGGTATGAGCTACGCTGCTGATCGGTAGTGTGATAAGGAAATTTTGGGTTTCCTTTTCTGCATAAACCTCACTTCTTTTTCTCTGCTTTGCATGCCTGTTCCTTTTTGACATGTAGCGACTTAGTTGCTGCAATTGTTCCAGAGATTGCTTTGATACTTGCTCTTTTGTTGTGTTAATAGAATCACTAGTCTCCCTTACTCTGACCTTGCATTATTTTGTCAAGGCTTTCAAGCTCTGTATTCTTCTGTCTAGGCAGTAATAATTTTCATAAAGCTTTAATTACAGATTAGCCATTCCTGTAGCATGAAAAATGAATGTATTTAGGCTGGTTTATGACATTTTCCAGAAAGAAAATGTCTTTTCCCTGATTCTAGCTTCAGTGGTCATTGTTGGATTCAATTTGCCCTTGTGTTTCAATCATGCATCTTGGAACAAATTCAGATATTTATTTTCTTCCACATGTTCAATCCCGCTACTTCTATATTGATTTTGTGGTTAGGCACTACAAGACATGGCCCAGTCAGAACTTGTATCTTGTTTCTTGGTTTCTACAGCATAATAATCTATTTTGACGTATAGTTCATTTTTCTTTCATTGCAGTATTTTCTGCTAGCAATATAATTTGGGATGCTACTGAATATACTGAATATGTTTTTGCCCCTGTATGAAAACTTAAAGCCTAGAATAGGAAACATTCAAACATTACTGTGAACTTTGAAATGATGCTTCAAAGGAGAACATGAACAGACTTGAATATCTGAAAATCTATGCATTATCATTTTTAGAGTTCCTTCTGCATCAAAGTAACTTTTATCAATAATCACATTACCACCACAGTAATCCAGGACTTAAGCACTCAGCTTTTAAGCACGATCTTTGAGCAAATTTTGTGGTGTGTTTCAGGGATGTTTTGTAGTTGAGGCTTTTATAGTATGATCTTATTTTCATCCTCGAATGCATTCTCTTTAGATGTCTTCCTACTCTTGCTAATACAATCTGAATAGAGTGGCAAATATTCCATATGATTTGTCTCAGTTTAAGGTTGAAGATGGAAGACAGATTGCATGATAGCACTGATGCAGGCTTTTCTCAACTTTCTTTTAACACTGTGCATTAGGAGCAGATATTGTTTGCATAAGATTCCAATTATTCCTGAATTTTGCTGGGTTATTGATCTTGTAGCAGGCTGTTTCAAAATATGCGTCACACAAGAAGATAATTCCATTAATCAGATTTGCATTTCCACTTTATTAATTTAATGTTCCTCCTTAGTATTCATGGAAAATCTCACATCTATGAGTCTTTGTGAAGTAGAATTTTATGAAAGGAAAGTAATATTTTTATATATATGCATCTATGTACAAATGCTTGTCTCAGTCATTTTTATTGTGTGTCAAGCTTCCTGCATCAATAAATGAGTCTGAACTATTCCTTTCTGGATTGTAAAGTCTCCTTCAGGCCAGATCATGTAGTATATTTAGAGTTTAAAAATGCAACTAGATGTTTTGTTTATTTGCTTGGATTTTTTTTCTTAAATAAAACCATTTATTTTTAAGATATTAGCAATATACAACAAGGCATTTTCCCTTCACTTTTCATTATTTCTTACAGTATTTCTAATTTAACCATTATTATCTGCTTGTTTTTAAAAAAATGGAAACCAAAAGCATGCTAATAAGGAAACAACAACTATGCTACATATGAAAAAGAAGGAAAGAAGAATGTTGTTGTAAAACATGATTCACTAACACATATAGAGGTGCTACTCAATATACCAAAATCCCTAAAACAACATGTAAAAAATTAAGAGCTTCTTTTGTTGTGGAAACATTTGTCATATTAGCTTTACTTATGACAACAGCAATATCTTAAGGTAGATGAAATTAAACAAAAATAAATGTAAAAAATAACTCCTTTTTGTCAGTAGATCTGAAAATAACTAGGGAAATCACATGAATGAAATAGCACAGTCATGTTTCTGTAAATGTGACTTATCTCCCAAGTTACAGAGTAAGCTTCTTTGGATATCTGAAATTATCCTCACTACATTTTTTTTTTTACTTTTGCAGCAAAGTCTAAATACAATATGTCACATCAGGTTTGCTCTAAAACAGAGACTTTCTAAAGTATGTTAATATATTAGAATTGCTGCATATGTGTTTTCCTGTTATCAGTTTCTGGTATAGTCACACAGGTAAAAGCACTTCCATGAATATGGTTTTATTAGCAAAATATTCTTCTTGTGTGTCTAATAGTTGTTTATTTATTTCCCAATAAATTGATGGTAGCTCAATCCACAAAAGAACATTTCCAAGGTAAGTTATGTATCTTGTCCTGTATTAAAAATAGCTTGGCCAGCAGGACCAGGGAAGTGATCCTTCCCCTGTACTCTCCATTGGTGAGGCCCCACCTTGAGGATTGTGTTCAGTTCTGGGCCCCTCAGTTCAATAAGGGTGTTGAGGTGCTGGAGCGGGTCCAGAGAAGAGCAACAAGGCTGGTGAAGGGACTGGAGCACAAGTCCTATGGGGAGAGGCTGAGGGAGCTGGGGTTGTTTAGCCTGGAGAAGAGGAGGCTCAGAGGTGACCTCATCACTGTCTAGAACTACCTGAAGGGATGTTCTAGCCAGGCAGGGGTTGGTCTCTTCTCCCAGGCACTCAGCAATAGGACAAGGGGGCACGGGCTCAAGCTCTGCCAGGGGAAATTGAAGTTGGAGATCAGAAAAAAATTCTTTCCAGAGAGAGTAATCAGGCATTGGAATGGCCTGCCCAGAGAGGTGGTGGATTCACCATCCCTGGAGATTTTTAAACTGAGATTGGCCGTGGCACTGAGTGCCATGATCTAGTAAATGGACTGGAGTTGGAGCAAGGGTTGGACTTGATGATCTCGGACGTCTTTTCCAACCCAATCGATTCTATGATTCTATGATTCTAGCATAGTGGTTTGTTACTATAACTATTGGCATGACTATAATTACAATTTTTTTGGATTGAACACGGGGCTGAAGAAGAAAATAGATATGTGCTGTCCCCCTCTCATGTTCAAAAGTCAAATTTTACAGCATATATCCATAAATTACTGGACTATCTCTCAGTGCAGCAATGAACTAGCATTTTGCCTCAATCTATTTCAGGCTCTGGCCTTAATGAATGGCTAAAAAGAAAAACAGAAGAAAAGACAAAATGTTAATCCATTGTGGTTTAAAATCTTCGCTAATCCTTCCATTTTACTTTTTTTTTTCTGACTTGATATATCCCTCAAATTTCATGTTGAGGCTTGACAATTTTCTTTGACTTACCTTTTTAAGGTAAAGGTGAAGGTCCTAGGAAAATAAGGCTATTTTTAATTTATTATCCTTTTTGAATTAATAAAAGACCCTTTTTAGTGCCAATTCTTTTGCCTCTAGAACACTGATGAATATCATAAATTCTCATTACATTTAAAAGAATACATAATGTTAATATGGAAAAACAACTATAAGGAATGTGTATCAGTACAAGTGAAAAATCTTTTACTAAAAAGCAAATATTTTAATAGAGTTTTATGATCTTTGTTATCTAGCATAAATCTCAATACTACAATCATTGCCTTAGAAATATTCACTTAGAATGACTCTTTTTGTTTGTTAAGTTCTTCTTAAAAGTTGTTAGTTAAGCATATATTGCAATATTGTATACAACTTCTAGAGACTAGTACTATTTTTCTAGCATTGATATCTCCTGGGAATGAAATGGTAGGTTTGAGCCATGTTAAGGTAACAATCTGAAGAAAGAACCAGTATATTAAAACATAATTTCTTTATGAATTAAACAAGCTATAAAGTATTTAACACTCTCTGAGGATGTATTTATAGGATTTGTAAATGAGTACCAGAGATTTACAATAGCAGAGATTTATACAGAAACATAAAGTGATGAGAAGTGACATTCCTCCACTTATCTTTTGGGTCCAATGAAATGAATATTATCTGGCATGGAATAGTTCTATTAAAGAGTTTTAGAGTTTTACATCAATTAGAGTTGACTGCATTAAGACTGGTTTGTCCCATTATGGGCACTGCCAGCAATGTATGTGTGGTGCATACCTTGCTCAAGAATTCTCTATGATATAAAGGTATGTTTCTACTAATTGTCTTTGTCTTTATATTTTTTTTATTTCATCCACATGTCATAAAATACAGAAGTGTGGAGAATTAAAGGGATGGAAATTAAAAGAGGATTCAGATTTTGCCCTAGTTAGTTTTTTAAAGTAGAAGCAATGTTTTTCTAGGGTAAATGTATAAAGTGTTTCACAACTAAAACAACTTAAAAATTTCAATCATGCTTTCAACACTGAAAATCTGCTTTCCATATGGCAATTCTACTGTACAGTGTAAAACTTGGCCTATAGCTGAGAAAGTCCAAATGCATTCATACATTTTTCAGAAATTCTTCAAGGATACTGAAAAATATAAGTGAAAAAAAACCTTTAAAAAGCAATGCAGTACCCACAGTGCAAACACATATGAAAAGTCAACTTCATTCTATACCAAAGGCAGGTTCAATATCTGACCACTTTCCCTGTTTGTTCTATTCCACTTACAAAGAAAGACATATCTTGAATTCACCTTTGCCATTTACACATGATCTCTCAGTTTCCAATATTAGTTCAACTTAGGAACAAATCAGACTTTTATTGTCATTATGGCTTGGATAACAGCACAGAAAAGCCAAATTTCCATATTTTTGCTGGCCAGTTACTTACATAGAAGTTAATATGAATTGTAATACCTCCCTCCTGAGCCTCAGCTGTTGTTAGTCAGAACCCTACCTCTTTTCAAATTGAATTGATACATTTATCC
The DNA here is from genome assembly GCA_013396695.1 of Sakesphorus luctuosus. Classification (NCBI taxonomy): domain Eukaryota; kingdom Metazoa; phylum Chordata; class Aves; order Passeriformes; family Thamnophilidae; genus Sakesphorus; species Sakesphorus luctuosus. The sequence continues at coordinate 61,282 of VWZD01003833.1, read as the reverse complement.
TTTGTTCAGACAAGAGAAATAATAGTGATGATTCTAGAGTACATTGATATTAGGTTTCACACCTTTGAGTCTCTGGGGGCATCTATACTGGGTATGAAGCACAGCCTGCAGGACTGACTGGCATAACACATCGAAGTCCCAAATGGGGGCAGCTATTTGCCACTGTCCAGTTATTGTATTCAGATATGTACTAGATTTTTTTTTCCTAGATAGAAACATGCTTTAAAACCAACCCAGTACAGAGAAGACATAGATTGTTTTTCACCTCAGCTTACTGTTTAAAATGTGAAGGTGACTTAAAACCATAGTATTGGACTTAGATGTCAGAAACAATTCAGAACATTGATCTAGGTTTGAATTCACTTGTTTAAGTGAAAGACTAATGTCCTCATTGGTCTGTCCATTAGGACCTATGCATAGCAAAACTGAGTAAAATCTACCAAGGTGGCACAGCTGAAGCTTGCAGTGGGGAAATGTTCAAAACATTTTTCAAGCATGCATACTTTTTTCTTTCAAATGGTTTGTGGTGCTGTCTGGCTCTTTTCTGTGTAAGAGAAGAATTTGAAGTAAAAAGGGCTCTTCACAGCCTCCTTAATAGGCTGTTGAATCTTTTAAAATGTAAGAAGAAAAGTGTTGTGGGAAGGAAAACCCAGGAAAGCTTGGTGAGCTTAGCTGGTGCTTTAAAGAGATTATACCCAAAGTTCAGACAGACTTAGAAAAAGTTGAACTTGACTGTTATCTTGAAAAGCTTTTGAAGACAGGGATCATCAACACAACCACAGCTCTCATCTCTGGCAAACGATTTCAAGCAGCTTTACTGTCAGATAGTATAGCCTGGGGACTCAAGAAAAAAAATCAGGGCTGCTGTTTCTTTATATGTTTCAGATTTGGAGGTAAAGTTTACCACTGCTACATCAAGAGAAAGAAAAATATTAGTCAGACACTGAAGATGTGTAAGATGGTAGTTCCTTCAGCGTTGTTCTTATTTTCAATGGCAGCAAGAAAAAATCTGAGATGATTAGATTTTCATATTTTTTTAGAGACAACTACAACATTAGGTGATCGCTGTGGTTGGAAACAGCATTGTAGGAAACTTTTGTCCCTCTGTCAGGCATGGTATATTGTCTGCTCAGAAGACAGGTTTTATTGGCATCTCAAAGTGGTTTGGTGAAATAAATTCTTGGGTTTATTCTAACTTATTAAAAAGGAATACACAGCATGACCATAACACCTTTGTGGGTAGTCTTATCATCATAGAATCACAGAATCATGGAATGGTTTGGGTTGGAAGGAATCTTAAAGAACATCTGTTTCCAACCCCTTACCATGGCAAGGAACACTTTCCGCTAGAACAAATTGCTCAAAGCTCCATCCAGCCTGGCCTTGAACACTTCCTGGGATGCGTCAGCCACTTCTCTAGACAACCTGTTTCAGTGACTCACCATCTTCACAGTAAAGAATTTCTTCCTTAATATATAATGCAAACCTACTCTCTTTCAGTCTAAACAGATCAAGGTCTGACTGATTATGGTATTTGAAAGGATCTCTTATCACTGTTTTTAGCATTTGCTTTGTGGTACAAGTGACTGGACATGTTCTTTTTCAGGGACTGGCAAACAGAAAGTGCTAATATTACTTGCTAAACAAGCTTCTTTTAAAGTCCCTTATGTTTTGGAAAATGAGAGATGAGGTTCTTGGTTTTGATTCACAGAAAGAATGAATAATGTATGAAATAATTATTCCTGTCTACTGCAATGGTATGCACTGCCACAAGCTGCCAGACCAGCAATGTTGGGAACGTAGCTGTCAACAATGGCAAACTGTTTTCTAGATCCAGATAAAACTAAATTATTCCAGATTTGCAATCTAGTTGTAATATTAAACTGGTATTTTACATCAGTTTACAAGTAAAATGTCAACAGTGAAGATCAATTTGATAGCTTTATCTTTTTTTTTTTTTTTTGCCATGTTGCCTGGAACAAAAACAGTGCTTCAAGTGAGACTTCCCAGCTATGTGAGAGTCAGTTGGAAGCTCATTAGTTTCAGTTTGATCAAACTTACTTGTAATTGGTAACCTCTGCTTCAGCAGAGAATAGGAACAAGATAGGAGGGACATGACAGCACTAAGGAACATCTACAAAGTCAGGAAAATGTAAATTTTTTTGTCTTAATTTATTCTATTACAAAAAACAATCAGTCTCTGAAATTTTAAAAACATTAAGGAAAGAAAATATAGTCACACTCTAACATGTCTATATAGTTTGTTAAACTATACCACACAATGAACCTTCTCCTTTCTTTGTACGTGTTCTATTGTGGTATTCAGAAGTTAGTCCTAGCAGCCATGCTAAGGAGTGAGTTTGGTGGCTGCATTCTCCATACACACTAATAAATGGACATGTTCATTTTAGGTAAAGGCAAGAAAACCTCCAACAACAAAGATTAGCACAAATAATTCCTCTGCCCATCTGCTATATAGTGCTTTTCAAGATCTCGTCTTCTCCAGTACTCAGAGAACAGACATGTCATTTACACTCATGTTTAGCACTATTAACCTATCTTAATCACTAGAATTTCATCTCTAAAAAGTATAAAATGTATACACTCTTATAAAGAAGAATGTTGGAATGGTCAGGTTTTCCATGCTTATCTTAGATTTGTATAGTTTATTCATAATTTAAATCAATGCACAATCATAACTGGATATAAGAGGCACAGTGACAAATCCAAGGAGGCAATTAATTTACCTGAGTCTGTACATTTGGCTAAGAAATAACAGGTTATGGTGGTAATCTTTCCAACTGACCATTTTCAGTTAATTTTTCAAGTGCAGATTTAAATAGAGAGAATATCTTTGAACGTTAAGGACAAAATATAAAAATATATAACTAATGAAACATTTTATCTAAGAGTGCTCATTTGTTGACAGGTATGTGATAATATAGCTGCTTGCAGATGTAGTGTTTTTATCTGTAATAATGTGTTTGAATGTTCATGCTAACATATGATTTATAAATATTTAGCTCACTGAGAATAAGACATATGAATAAGTATTCTGTCTATGGCAATAAGAAGTCTGAGTTGTAACATGTTAGATTTATAGAACAAACACTGGTCCATTTCTTAGTCTTTATCCGAGGTTTGACCCATATCTTACAGAAGTTAATCATGGCTTAATCCTGTTGCTACTATTGCAACCTCTGGAAAGCTCTCATACCCTGACTCTCTAGTGAGACTCTTTTCACAAGGTGACAGCAAAAAGCTTCAAGATAAGAACACAAGCAGGATCTGAATGACTGCAGTGCTATCGAAGCAAGATTTCAGGTATTTATAATTGAGTTGGTTGAGGAAGAAAATTCACATCTGTTTTGCAGGTCCTTAAAAGAACAAGTGTCTGTGGAAAATTTACTTTGGGAAAATACTTCCTTGAATTACCTAACCATAAATCTCAGACATTGGAAGTCAACTTTATTTTAGTTCTTTTTGGGCATTAGCTTTCAGCTTGGAAGAATTTTGGCACAGCCAGGAAGGCACCAGAATTGGGTCAGATTGAATAGTAGGTGTTTTGTAATCTTTGGCATTTTAGTGTTATATAGCAAGCCACACACAACACATAGCTTTTTGCTTTAGATCATGGAAATCTCTGAAAATCTGCGCCATGTTAACTTTAAATGACTTATCAGTGTGGGTTGGCACTGACCAGCAGATAAGCATCCACACAGCTGCTCACTCACTTCCCCTCCTTGCAGGTAGAGGGAATTCGGAGAGCAAAAGCAAAAAACTCATGGGTAAATATAAAGACAATTTAATAAGTGAAGGGACTAAAGAAGAAAAAATAACTCCCAAAAGTGCATGGCACTAAGGCAATGACTTGCTACCTCTTGCAAGTAGATTGATGCCCATTCAGCCATCAAGAAAGTACTATGTTGCAAAAGAAACTCCTTCATCCCTTCCACTCCCTACCCCATTCTCTCATTTCCTACTTTTATCTCCAAGCGTGATGTTATTTGGTGTGGAATGTCCCACTGACCAATTCAGGTCCTCTGTCCTGGTTGTGTCGCCTCCCAGCTTCATGCTCAACCCTTGTCTACTCAGTGTTCCAGAGCAGGAGAAAGAGCTGATTGCTGGGCTAGCACTGTTCTGTGATAGCCAAAACACTGGTGTATTATCAACATGGTTTTAAGCACAAATTACAAACTAAGCACCATATAGACAGCTGTGAAGAAAGTTGATTCCATTTCAGGCAGACTCAATACATGTCCTTCACTAGCAGAGTCAGACTATTGATCCTGACAATGGCAAAGATGATGAACCATCTGAAACAGGATAGCTACGATAATATAGCAACAGGGACTAAGACTGACAAGTAGACTTGTGCTAAAAATATGGCAACAGAAAAAATTTTGTCTGGATTATGCATCTATGGAAGGACTTGATTTGTGACCCATTTAATTTGGAGCATAAGAGACCATGATAAAATGAAATAGCCTATCTTTCTTACTAATGTCTATAAAATCAAGTGGCCAAATGGTAAATATATGTCAAAGTTTCTGCACTTGGGTTTTACTGTTAAATAAGGGTATAAAGGGAGTTTACTAGACACCAAAGTACTTATCTGAAGCCAGTTTAGCCAGCCACAGGAAATGCTGAACGCAGAGATAGCAGTAGGCCAATTTGTCACATATTATTCACTTCTGTTATAAGCTGTGCAATTATTGAAAACATCTATTTAGAGTTTCTACATCAACTCTAAGCCTTTGAAATCAACCATCATAGAACTCTATGTGTATAATAATTATAAGTGTATAGTGGAGAAAGAGGGTGAATTAATGTTTCTGAATGATGTTAGGAAATTCATAACTGTACTTATTCTATTGACTAAGGGGAACATCTGGAAGAAATGGAAACTAATGATATTTATACATAAAAATTACTTAATGAGTCAGTGCTTCAAGGCACACTATATTCTCCAGGGTATTGAATGTCCTCTTCTCTAATTTAACAAGATTTTCAAAAACATGGTGAAAGTAATGTAGAAGCACTTGTCTTGGTTCCATCATGGGAGGAGAAGTATCTTAACTCTAGTGACTTTATCAAGATGATGTTTGGCATGATTTTGAAATGAATTGTAGACTTGTTGAGTAGGCAAAACCACACTGATATGATTCTTTATAAATTCACTTTCCCTAGCCATCTGAATAGCTGAAATTTCTCTCTCCTTCATGCATTGTGGCTCAGGACAGAAATAGTAGAGGATTTTCTCAGCTTTCATAAGATCCCTTGATATCTGTTGGAGTCAATAGTATGTGTCTTCATATTATGTAAATATATTTGTGTTCCTTTGACTTTATTACTAAATTATTTTCTCCAGAATATATTTTTATCATTAATTATGTACATGGACAACCTAGGAAGCAATTTAAAAAGAAAAGTCAAATTCATTTACAAATGCTTGTCCATTAGATGATCTGTGTAAAAATCACTGGATCCTCACTGGAGAATCTCCACATGCTGGAGAATCACATCTTAGGGTTTGGACAGTATATAAAGATAAACTGGGTGCATTATCTGTCATTCTTTTCAGAAGTGATGTTGAACTTCATTACCGTCAGAATAGTACAAAGACAATTATGCCTTAGCAGTCACGGTCTTCCCTGAAGATTTTTGTTGCATGCAGATAATGCCCTGTTAGTATAAGATAGCACACATCTCACCAAAACTAGAACATTCCCCACTGAAGGTTTTTGTGAAACACAAGGTGAATCATTCGCTGTAATTTTCTCTATCTCTCGATTATAGAGAGAGCCCAGATAGTGTCTTTGTTTACAATTTTTTTTTTCCTGAGGTGAATGAAGCTGAGAAAGACAAATACAATTT
>VWZD01003833.1:0-43892 GCA_013396695.1 Sakesphorus luctuosus | reverse complement strand
AGGACTTCCTAGATAGCTGCAGGTTCACGTGTTCTTGCAATATGTGGAATATCTATGGATGGTGGAGTATCTATGTTTTAAATAAAAAATAGTGCATGGACTGAAAAGTTAAAAAAATATTAAAAATTCATTAATCACATTTGAGATGATGGAATAAGTGATAGAGGTAGCGGGATAAGTTGTCATTCTTTAGTTTCTCACATTTGATGAATTTTGTTGTCTGCCATGAGCCACAGCTCTGTCACAGCAAATTTCAGCATAATGGCTTTAAATTTGGCAATGTTATATATTGGAAAAGTATTAGCCAGCTATGTTTCAATAACTGTAATATGTAAAAGAACAATCAGAAATAATCATCATAGTTTTCTTATAAGACTTTGTACCTTGTAAACAGGTCTCATTTTTTGAATTGAGCCCTAGGAAAAAACTGTACAAAACATGCTAATACTTTGTAGGTGGTAATAGACTTACCCAGATGAAATATATGTGTAATATTTAAAGGTATATACAGTGAAAAAAATTATAGAAAGATTATGGAACTTATTTTGAACTCATAATAATCAAGTTTTTATTAGGCAAGAATGCTGAACAGAACTCTGAAACAATGAGACATAATTAAAATTTACAAAATAAATTATTCTACTTTCCAAAAGTTTAGAATGTAACAATGGTACTTTGTCATTTTTCTTCCTTTGCCTCCAGGACTTGTGAAGGATAGCAGAAACTAAAAGCCATGACACTGAATTGAGAGTTTTGAAACTACTTTTGTTTGCATCTCTGCAAGAGATTTGCTTTCTGATGTCCTCAATTTCTTTTCTTTTTGGATATGGTGTTTTAGGCATTTTTCATTATTATTTATTTGTGTATTTGAGAGGGGAAGAATTATACCTTGAGAAATCTTTGGTCCATCCCTAGCCAAAATGGAAAATGCTACAGAAAACAGACAATAATAAGAAAATAAGCATTATATTTTAATCTCAACTTCTTCATATCCTTGTGACAAGAACAGGAAAGAATTGATTTCATGAATTTTTAGTATTCCATTTCTAATTTCATAACTCTCCAAACTCTAATTTAAACTATGACTAATACTGACAGAACATATCTATAGGCCTTGCAATCATTAAATTTTATCCTTAACAGATTAAGACACTTCAGTGTAAATTTTCCACGCTATTAAAAATGTTACAACCTTGATGAAATCACATCACATAGCTGATTTTGAACACAGTACAGTAACTCATGCAAGCTTCAGTCCTCAATGCAGAGGTTGTTGCTACTGCTCACGCTAACCCTGACTCATCATATCCTATTTGACCTAGTCTTAAAGGTAGGTCACTAGCTCTTCTGGTGCCTGCCCCACTTTAGGAAGTAAATCTCATCCAAATCCTCTGAAAATCTGAGCTCAAATCCTGGACTAGTATCACATTGAGACTTGAATTTAGCCGAGCATGTCCAGCAGACCTATCTCATCAGTCTCTACCAACTACCTTTTTTCCTAAACCAGGTATGCACAACCTTAGTGATAAATCAATGTCCTCTTTTAGACTGAGCTCTAAACTATGATCATAGAACCCCAAATAGTCAAAACAGACAAATCCATTTTTTTTTTTGGTGCTGAGGAAAATACTTTAGTCGTGGACTTGGCAGCTCTAGGTTAACAGTTGGACTTAATGATCATAAAAGTCTTTTCCCACCTAAATGAATCTACAGTTGTGTGACAAACCTAGTGTTAAACTTAACCTATAATGCCAGTTTTGTGACATTGAAGGACTGCTTAACTGTTTTCTTATATTTTCAAACATTAGAGACATTTGTCCTTAGCAAACTGTTGAAACCCATTGTTCAGTTGTTTGAGGGCCATGACTCTCCTCTTAGAGACCATTTCTTTGTGACTCATCTCTATTCTGCATGATTTGCCTTCTTTCTTAGTATATATTTTACCTCAAGGATTTTTTTCTTGTCAGTATATAGCATAAAGAAGGCTCGGGGAAAAAACAGCAATTCCACATACAACTACCATGCTCTGACCTGATTAAAAGAGTCAGCATGTGCAGGCTTGCTCTCAGCTGCGGTAATAAATAAATATATATTCCTTTTAAGAATGCAGGTTGCATAGCTTTGTGTCGTAAAAGGATTTTTGAGTCTTATACTGATGTTAAATGTTCTGATGTTATTAATGGGGATGTGTGTACATTGAATAGTATTGTCTGAATAGGGATAACTTGGAGAAAATCAAGACAATCTGTAGTACAGAATCTTAAAGCACCAACTCTTTCTGTATAATCATGTGAAAGTGTACTTCTGGATTTGCACCAAATCAACCTGCAGCTGCATTATTCACAAGACATGATTATGTATGATTGTTCTGATGAAACTTGTTGCAGGATTATTGTGAATCATCTGCTTTTACAGCAGCACAGTTTATAACCTCCATAATTTATAACCCCAGTAAAGGATTCTCAGTATTCACTATGACATTGTAGTATACCAAATTAAAAAAGAAGCTCTATGAAACACTTTCTGGAAATTAGGCCCATTTTATTATTTACATTTAGTCTGTTTTTATCATAAAACTCAAAATATTGCACTGGTTCTGATTTCACTTTTATCAGACTTACCCTATTTAATTACCAGCTCACTATACTGGTTTTGGTGGAGGTTCTGTAAGTGGTGGAGGAGGTTATCAAGAGTTGTATCCTATTCTCTTTCTTTACACTATCTGAAGTCCCACAATTTTGTGCATACAGCTTACAGCTCCAATCTGCTTTTCAGCATAGTCAGTCACTGGCTTTGTAGTGAATGCTGGATACTGGCTTTATTATGGACCCTACAATTAAAATATTTTGCTTTGATTATGGTGTATTTTACAAGAAATAATCTATTGAGCTATCTTGAATAGAGCACAATAGAAAATGAAGGGGGAAAATACATATCCTGATATATTAAATAGTTGTGATGTGAATCATCTGAAGCAGCCTTAAGGGAATATTCAGAAAATTAGAGAGAAATGTACATGTAAATTGTTGCTGAATAAGAACCTGAAATGTTATCAAATATGATCAGGACTCTATAGGGTAATTCATGTAGATGAAAACCTTGAAAAAATAAAATACCCATTGCTCATATCTCTGATGATACTCTTCTTGACCTTTAAGACCACTGCTGATTCTTAATACTAAACTGATATTATCTTTATTTTTAGTGTTTCCCTTTGAGATACTTAGTTGCATGAGATTTAATAAGATTCAAATGGCCAGAAAAATTATTTTGCTGCAGGCAGAATTTTGAAAAAAAATCATTAATTGGCTGTTACAGGCATTTCAGTGGATTTTGCAATAACTTGCCTGACCATGCAACATCAAAATTTTTTCAAAAGATATTGGTAGTGACTTTGCAGACATTTGCAGAACAACTGTACCCGTGGTTGTTCTGAAGTAGTCTTAAAATAACTTTCACTTGCACTATTAAAATTAACAAAAATGCTAAAATAAGAAGTACCTTATAACACTCTATGACACTCAGGTTTCTTTGCTGGCATTAAATATTAAGGTGTTCTCCAGTAATTTTCATTTATTGTGGAGTGATCTCAGAGTGCATGAACTGTTGGGTTTTGGGATTTTTTTTCGTCTTAAGCTAAACTGGAAGATATGATGAAGGTATGAATCAAGTATGAATACACTCTGGCCAAAAATGGACATTCACCCACTACTAGCCCTGTGGGAGCTAGTCTGCCACAGACCATAAGTAGTATGGATGTCAGGTCTTTGTCCAGAACTATCTCATTCACATAGTAGTACATAGCATGCTGTTATTTGCTAATGCTGGTGGCTGCCTAACATACATCTGCACTAGTGTACTTTTAGGTCTAAGTGTTCTGAAATGTAATGATACCAGTTACAGTTCTGTTTCCAGGTCTGGATTCAGTACAAATGCAAAAATCCAAACAGGTAAATTAAACAAAATTAGAAGATTCTATAGATGCATAAACAATATCAGTATAGCATGGATAAACAGTGTAGCATAGGAAAGTGAGTTCATCAATAACAGACTACATATTTAGAGCATAGCTTTATTAATTATAGATGCAGAAAGAACAGAAGAGGACAGAGCTGCCTTTCTGTGAAATCATGTTTTTCAAGCAGCCTATCCAATATTTTTAAGAAATATGGGGGGACTATGAAATTAAAGATTGAAATTTAAAAGGTATGCACCATTTGATCAGACAGTGCAGCATGACAGGATGATAAAAGAAATCAACACTGTCTAACCTCTACTACCAGGCACAGCTGTTTAAAGACTATGTCACTTGGGTTGATGTATGACTCTATTTTCAAGTTTCTGATAATGCCCTTGAGTGGGCTAATTGTTGCTTTCAGAACGTGCCAAATTGCATGGCCGATGTACTCCAGGATAACCCTGGTTGAGAAGGGAAGTTGGATGAGGTGACCCGCTGTGGTTCCTTCCAACCTTACCCATCCTGTGATTCTGTGAATATATGATAAAACACTCAAATTGCCATGGTCCTCTGCAATCTAGGCAACAGTAAAATCTGGTGCTTTAAGGAAGCTTACAATGTGGTGTAAAGACAAATAATTTAATGCAGTTTGTAAATGGGGAAGCTGGTTCTTCTGTTGCCTGTCAAGGCTTCTTAGAATTGCACTTCTTAGTAGAATAGAGCTAAAAGTAGAATGTTGATCAAAGTAATAGCTTTTAAAGGTTGAAAAATCTACAAATTCTACTGACATTTCAAAAAGCAATTTGAGAAAGTATTTCTTTCAAGGGAAAGAAATATGGTTTAAAAAAGGATAGAAGAAATAAGTAAATGAAGAAAATAATTTTTTTTCCTTAGGAGAATTTGTTGATGATTCTTCTCTCTTTATAAAAGCTCCTGTTTCTCTTTGCTTCTGCAATCCGCCTGAGTGATTGCACAGTGTTTGTTAGCAGAACATATGGTGACTACCTGACCCTATATATGCAATCAAACAGAGAACTAGTCATCTCCGCACACTGAAGTGTTTCCAAGAATGATCTCGATGTGACCATTTTTCTTCTGGATCTCTGTGGCTGCTGTCAACAACTAATTTAGTAAAATGACCAGTGTTTGCTCTCTATGTACATATGTCTGCCCTTTTGCTGAATATCTGCTTTTTCAATATGTCCTAGGGCATGAAGAGTGTGAAACCTGTGAAGGACAATATGTGCCTATTGTAGAAACGCTGACATCTCTTTAACCCTCCTATGGTCCCTTCAGGTACACTAGACCTAAGACCTTGTCCTAACAGAGATAAGAATGTCATAACAACAACAACAAAAAATAAAGAGTGGAATTTTCCCATGCTGGGACTTCAACTCTTGCTCTACGCAGGTCAATAATGTATATTTACTGTTGGAGTCTTACTAATACAATAAAAAGCTTTTTGAATATAAATTTATATTCTTAGAAATGGAATTGAAAATAAAGTTTTGAATTCGAAAAATTTGCTGATTTTTCTTTTCAACATAGCTAAATTATTCCTTTCACCTATTCCTATGCATGGTTACCATTTTAAGCAATAACCTGATGTGGTTCTGGGGAAATTAATTGCAAAAAGTAAACACAATAAGATGATTAAAGGAGCTTCCTTCTTTTCTATCATTCAAGACCTACTTTAGATCTGAGAACATTTTTACGCTATTGCTTTCCTGCAGTGCCCTAATGACAACCGTACCCTGGATTTCAGTGGGGTTTAGCTGCCTAGAGTCGGCCTTAGTCGCTTATTATAAGAGAAAGATGCTTTCTGACTGAGAGAAATCACGTTGGCATCTTTAGTCTGTGCTCAAAATATTTCCTTTTTTCATAACATATTGAAGATTGGAGGACAAATCTTATATAGAGATGACACGCAAACTACTCTGCATCTTTTCTTGTGGTTCTGTTTTGATGGGTAAAGCCTTTTCTTAGGCCTTTGCACTAAAAGAAAACCAGTATGTCTGTGTTCTGGCTCACTATTCAACTGTCTAATGACATTCAAAAGTCCTGTAGTTTACAAAGGCAGATAAAGGCTTGTGTATCTTGAAACTGTTCATACCAATTCCTTTGCATGGTATCTTTAAACTAATCTAAGTAGGAGTTCTTTCTTCTCCCTCCAAGAAGAGCTACTGGCTTGTACAGGTGACAGCACAGCAGCTATCACTGTTGGCATTAACTCTGATGCTTAAAAAGATGTAACTTTGCTGATGAGTAAAATCAGAGAGCTGCCAGTGGCTTCAACTGTAGAGATTTGATCCATTGACTGTGGACAGCACAGGCAATGGAATGACCCCCACTGACTTCTCAGAGCTTTTTCCTGGTTTATATCATAATGTGCTGCAAACACTTTATATGAAGGTGGTTTTTTTTCCTTATTTGTAGCATTAATGATACAGAAATAGATTTCAGCACATTTTACATCCTCTTCAGTGATGTTCCACTAAGCCCATGACCCATTTTTAACTAGAAATCTGAAAAAAACCATTTGAGATAAGTGGTGTAAAATTATTTTGTTATGAATAATCTTTTGAGAGTGAGAACAGCTTTGTTTCATTCCCTCCTTCCTTTATTTCTCCACCCCCCTTCCCTCAAGCCACCATAATGAAATTTTTTAAAAATTACAGGTCACCTACCTACATATTAACTGTGGCAATTATATGTTGCAGGCATACACATGCCTTTGTTCTGCCTGGGTATTCAAATTTTTTTCTTCTGGTTTTGCTTTTATGTTTACTTTTTTCTTGTTTTTCCTTTGCTTTATATAGTCTTAATTACATTATTTATTTTTTTTACAAAAATATGCAAGAAAAATGTCATTATTTTAGAGTCACTTTTCTCAATTAAATCAACACTAGCTTGTAAGATTAGGGAAAATGCTTGCAAGGCACTGGTCAAACAGAATGACCATCTTCATGTTAAATACACTTTGAGAAAAGATGTCTAAATTATGCCTCTTGTGTTATTTGTTGAATGCAATCATAGATTATATTTGAAGAACCGAATAACAACATGATCCCAATTTCCCCAAAAATAAACAGAAAGAGGACATTTTGCATGTCTGTATCTATAAATAATAAATACCTTAAAGTTTGTACACAGTAACTAAACCAGTAGTTTAGGACAGAGCTTAATACTTCTTCCACATAATTTTTACAGCTGTAATGTCTTCAGTGAAATTTCAGCTCTGATGCAATGAGTTTGAATTATAGGCATTTGACTGAGGTAATTTCATTAGTGATTAAAAAGCATACAGAAATCAAATATATGGGGCATAAGGGACAGCAACTGGAAGTTTTGGAATGGATCCAAGGAGAAAAATTCTGTAACTTTACAAATTTTAAAGGTATTTTTGTTCATTCTCCCCCTTTCTGCCAGTGGGTCTTTACAGGCATTTCTACTTTCAGTAGACTAAATATTTGTTATGATATTTGGTGGGCAGATAATGATCTGTGAAAACTGCCTGGCTTTAAATGGAAAAGTTAATTTTAACTTTCATCATCCTGCTAACCTGGTACCCCGTAAGCCTATGTGAATACAAGATGACTGAGGAAAGGCACGGTAGTGCAGGAGCAGAAATGTGAAGCAGTGACTATTGTATGACCTAAACTCTTTGTGAAACTACACAGCTCTTCTGGCTTAATGAGACTGAACTTTGCTTAGGCACCTTCTGCTGGCAGTAGAGAGGAACTCTTTCGCCACACAAAGCCTAATTTACCCACCATGAGTTGCCTTCTCCAGGCTTGTACTGAGTAGAAAAAAACCCCAAAAGATTTAGCTTGCACCCAAAAGAAAATTTATGGCTGTAGTCTGCAGTTGCAAAGAGACATGTCCTCTCCTGCACACTATCACCACACTCAGCCTTTCAGAAAGCACTCCCAGCTTCTCTTTGCTACTGAGTAATGTCATCAGTGTTGTGATGTCTGCCCACAGTATGCATCAGCTGGCTCTTCTGAGGTGAACCTAGAAGAGAGGGTCAGGGACCCACTGTGGTTTGTCAAATTAGAGAGCACCCCAGGAGGTGAACGGAAAATGCATAGGTAATAATGAACAACATACACTTTGCTCGTGCTTCTGACAACGGTCGTTTCAGTTTAACTGTTCATAAAATACTTTGCTGGATTGCTGGTATTGTAAATGTGGCCTTGCATATTTTATAAAAATGATGATTTTTAGGACTAAGACCTGGAAGTAGTCCTCAGTGTGACAGTAGGACAGCAAGCTGGAGTGCTCTTCAAAAGAGAGGACAGAGAGGTAAGAGAACAACCATCCTTCCCTGTTGCCTCAGAGTGGCAGTACTGTGCCTCCTGAGATTCCTGTGTAGATCAATGACTTCAGTATGTTGCAAAAAAACCCTTCACACTACATAAATAGCATACCCATGGAGCTACTGTCATTGCTTAACCATTCTACATGTCAGAGAAAAATTGTTGCATGTGGCGATATTGTCAGTGACCTGTAGGGAATCCATGCAGCTGGCCCCATTTTGCATAGTGGAATTACAGCCTCTATTTTTGCTTGTGCTGGGGCAGGCTGTGACCTTAAGCAAAGGCACTTTGTTATGATTTTACTTCCCTGCTAAAGATGTGCCTGTGCTGGTGTTCCAGACAGATGTTTGCCTAACCTATTCCTAAAGACCTCCAGTAGTGGAGAATCCACAATGTCCCCAGACAAGCTATTTCATTGCTTCATTATCATTACTGCTAGAAACTTTCCTAAATGGCATTTTTATCATAATTACTTGTAGTGACTAGTAACTGATTTCCAGAATGCCAGATGTGTAAATAAAAGGGACTGTTCCTTCATAAGCCCTCCATTATCACATTTTGACAAATTTAAATAAGTAGTCTCTGTTTGAGAAAAGGGTCATTCTCAAAAGCATTTAATTCTTCGCACTAGCCAGGAAAAGTTGTATTCCATCAATTCAATGCCTTGTGCCACTGAAATAGAGCAGAATAGCCAGAAACTGGCTGTGAACATCACCATAGAAATCTTGGAGGAAAACCTTCTGATGGGTATAACTGTTTGCAGACCGTTTCCTCCATTTTGACGTGATACAGCAGAATTTAATTTTCCAATAAACTGAGTGCATCACTAAGTTTAAGGATGTTATAAAGCTACTATTAAGAAATCAGTCTTCTCACTGTGTTCTTTTAACTGTATCAAAGTAAGAAGAAAGGATCTGAATGCTCCTTACTTTGTACAGATGAAAAAGTATCCAAGTTCAAACTGGTTATAAAATGCTATTAATTTCATTGAGTAATGTTTGTGCTTTGTATCAATGTAATTGCCTACAGAAGTAAGGTAGTAGGAAATCAAATGCACTAGAGATCTGTCCTTCTAGATGAAGTTTCATTTGGTCCAGCTATAAAAACCTTATGAATTGCTCTAGATCTGGAAAAAAAATATATAGTGAATGAGTAAGCAATGTGGACATCTTCTAATTGTAAAATCCAATGGAGCCAGCATGAATGTAGGCTGGATAATTACACTGGTGCTTAATTTACAAGTTATCAAACCAATGTGAAATATTTTATGCACCAGAAAGGCATAATATGGTATAACAAAAAAACAAAGTTACTTTAAACTACACATGAAGAACGTTCATAAAATTATTCTATCTAGACCTCTTATGCCATATCTGCAACAATATTCACATTATACAACAGGTGATATGGTGCCTACAATCGATATATAACAGCTGACTCTAGGATAAGTGGGATTGCTGTGGACACTAGAAGTACAAATAGATTCCAAGTAGCTAAATTTTTAATTTCTGATCTGGCTAGCTATTATTAAGTAGAATGTGATTTGATCTCAATTACAGCATTAAGCAGCAGCAATAAACAAAACCTCAAATGATTGCAGATCTTTTTTCTTAGTGGTAATTTTCAAGAGTAAAATGGTTTTAGGTCAAGTCAACCAATGAAATGAGCTTAATAATATTGCTGTAGCAATGTAATCCCAAGGAAGGATATAACATAATAACTATTGCAATGTGCTACTAACAATAAATAAAAATTGTATATGTAGAGATGTATACCAGACAGGATGGCTAAATGACCTGTCTCAGGGACAGTAGGTGATATAGTAATTACCAATGAAATTGACTTTTTTCTTTCATGTATTTCAAAAGTGTCAGTGTTGCAAAATAATCCAAAAAGAGAATAAAAGAGGTGTGCAGAAGAATGCCTAAGCAATTGAAAATGAAAACAGAAAAAGAAACGTAATAAAGCCTAAAATGAAATACATTAAATCATATTGCAATCCATGCATTTCTTTTTCAGTGCTACTTCAAACAGCAAAATTTGCAATAGTCCAGGCCAATAATTAACCTTTCCTTCTTCATAACACAGTAAGTGCTGTAGCTCCAGCAATGTTAACATGATTATTTTATGTAACATATTCAAGGTTGTTGAATGGTTTTATAATGAAATCTAGAGCATCCATAAAATAAATTCATCATGATGAAAGGAAAGGTCTGTTTGCAATTCTTGCACAATTTTGTTTACCTTGTGAAAGGGAAGAGAAACTGCCAAGAGAATGACATCTCCTCTTTTCTTGGCTAGGAATTTTCCTTCTGGGTGAGTCACTGGTCAGCCTACAACCATTTCAGTTATCCCGCTAGTGTCTGTGCCTAACCATTCCTGATGCACTTTGGGTAAGCAGAACACAGTTGACACTGTGTACCCTTTTCTTTGTATGCTGATGTTCTATGCCATAAATATTTGGGTACAATTTTAGCATTTGCTGTTAGGTGACTACTTCTGGTTTAGTAATAGTCCCTTTTATCATGTGCAATCCCAGAAGTCTGATTTTATATTCTGAACTTTCTACCAAGCCTCTCTGGGAAATTCAAAACTGTTACATCACATAACTGTACAAAATGAGTGCATTTATAAGAAAAAGAATGCATGAAGGATCTGGAGGGGAAACCTTATGAGCAGAAGCTGAGGTCGCTTGTTTTGTTCAGCCTAGAGAAAAGGAAACTGAGGGAAGACCACATTGTGGTGTTCAAAACCCTCATGAAGCAGAGGGGCAGGTACTGATCTCTTCATTCTGATAGTCAGTGACAGGACTTCAGGAAGTGGCATGAAGTTGAGTTGGGAAAGGTTTGGGTTGGATTTCAGGAAATGGTTTTTCACCCAGAGGATGTCTGAGCACTGAAACAGGCTCCCCAGGGAAGTGGTCATAGCACCAAGTCTGGCAGAGTTCAAGTAGCATTTGGACAACACTCTCAGGAACATGCTATGAGTCTTAAGGTATCCTGTGTAGGATGGGGTATTCGACTTGATGATCCTAGGTCCCTTCAACTCAGCATATTCCATGATTCTATGATGCTATGACTGAGGCTGGGAATATTAGGAATATTAACCTATTTGTGGGAGCTTCAATAATAAATGCTTGGCTTAAATAAAAACATTGGCAAGTGTTTATGATAAGCTTGATCTTAGTGACTCCCTAAAAGGCCAGACAGTGATTCAGAGGAAGATCTCAGAATGGACTTAGGAAATTTGAAACCTTAATTCTGGGGTCTAACCACATGCAAAATAGCTATAGCACGTGGAACAAAGTAATATACCAAGTCAATATGACAGATCCATACTTGTTCAAGTGAACTGTTATATTTGATCTAGATTTAGCTTATCTATAAATGTGGAAGCACAAAGGAAAAGAAGATTGACAAGACTTGGAGTTAGAAGTAATAGCTTCTGATGCTCTTGATCATCTTCTGAATCACATTAAATAAATATATGGTTGCACTACTGCAGCCTACTGCCAAGGTGACCATCTGTCAGTTAGCTTCCGGGGAATCTACAGAAATTCTCCTCTAAAACAAGATTATTATTTTACTTCTAAAATTGGGATGGGGGCTCTTTGTAAAGACTTTCATTTACCTGATGACTTTATGAGCTAAATTTTTAATAGGATAAAAATTCTCAGCAATAAGTAAATAACATCAGTTCTCATCAGATACAAGCTCATGCAGAGATTGAATGATGAGGTAAAAGCTATCATGGAAACTTGAATCAAATTTATTAGCAGATGTTCAGTGGTGCAGAAGAATTATACGTGAATAATAAAGTGCAATGCTAGCTGAGAGCTCTTGATTTCCCGCTTTTCCCAAGAAGTACCTTTTAATGGAGGTCTTTTCCCAGAAGCTTAACATTATGTTGAATTATAATTAATCATATTGAGAAAACATTCGAGTGACAATGATTTACAAATGATCAAATTATTTTGGGCTTAGCTTAGGGCTTTACTGACTAGAATGATTTCTCTATTATGACCATATGTCTGTCAAAAAACTTGATTCAAATGCAAGAGCTATCAGAATTGTTGAGACAGTTAAAGAAAAGAGAAATTTAAGATGTTTTCTGCAGATTTTTCTTGTTACTTAATACACTTAACCTTTGTTTTTTGTCAAAGATAAGTTCATAACAAATGTAGGTGCATGAACCTGTAAAATATTTACCATGCCTGCTCGTTGCAGGCTAGGACAATTGGTTTCATGACCTGTTTAACCAATCCAGCAGTAATAACTAGTGGCATGGATATAAAGAGCTGAAAGCCACATAATTTCACCTTCCCTTAAGATAGTCCCATTGGCATAGTCCCTTTTCATGAAATTGAACAGTGATTTCTTTCTGTCTCTGAGGCAAACTGCACCTCATCCAGACAATCTTTATTTTAAGCAGCAACATGACGCTGTACCCTTCTGGTCAGAGCGCTTAATTCAACACCCAAAAAGGTATCCTGAGAAGTGCATAGATGGATAGTGATATCCTAAAGGCTGAGAGACTAAGGGTGACAGATGTGAATGAAAAATAATATGTGGAAATCTAAAGATGTTGCTTCTTTCTGTGTGAGATTTTGTGGTTGTTATCATAAGTATCTACAGGATAGATTCAAGGTGACTCAAATATCTAGATTTCCTGTATAGAGAAAGATTTGAAAGTCAGCTAATTCAGTCACCAAACAC
The DNA here is from genome assembly GCA_013396695.1 of Sakesphorus luctuosus. Lineage (NCBI taxonomy): Eukaryota > Metazoa > Chordata > Aves > Passeriformes > Thamnophilidae > Sakesphorus > Sakesphorus luctuosus. The sequence continues at coordinate 30,900 of VWZD01003833.1, read as the reverse complement.
AGACACATCAAACTTAAAAGATGAGTTTTTGACAGTTAAATGCTGCCTTCCCTTTCCTCTGCAAGGTATTGAACTTGATACTGAAGGCAAAGGGAATATTTTGGTAAATCCAAACCTCCATTTTTATGCAAGGTTCTGCTTTCTGACCCTTAAACCCGCACATGTACTCAGTGTTCTGGTGCAGCTTCAACAGCCAGGGTAAAGAAAACTAATTCTTTTCCCTTTCAAATCCATTGCATTCATTGTTAAGTCTACTGCTGAGAACAGACGCAGGCTTTACATCTTGACTTAATAGGTTGTAAATTCACAAGGATGCTAAACATGCTAACACTATTTACAAAGGATACCCTGATATGTTTAGAGTATCAATACCTGATGATACTTGAGGCCTGATGACGCCTGCCAGAGAACACATTTCCAAAGTGCCTCAATTGGATTCTAAACCAACCTTTTTTCTCTTAAATTTGCCTTATTGCAAGAGCATCTCATGACAAAATAGTCCATATCTTTAATATCTCACTGGTGCTCTCTACAATTGAAAGTGAATGCTGAGCTACTATATAAATTATTCAGGAAAAATTATTACCAGAAAATTCATATTCTTTAAATTTGTCATCCAAAGTCAATTTTTTGTTATATAATTAAACAATTTTTAGCTTCCTCCTTAAAGATATATTAAAAAATCACTATCTGTAAGAGACAACTTAAATGAAGAAACTTAGCATAAAAGCAAATAAATAAAAAGTCATTCTGAAGAAAGATTTGTCTTCAATATCTCATTTCTAGCTCATGTAACTGTGATACATACATTACAAAAGACTGTGACAACTTCCAGTTTCTAGTTTTATATATCTTTATGTTTCCATAGCTCTTCATATCTCTTGTGCAAACCCACTATCTCTTGGGAAATGAATGTGTACAGACTCTTAACTCTCATATAAAAAATCCTGCTTAACGTAAGATTCATATCAGAATATTGGAAATCACTGTATTTCCAGTTAATTGGCAAAACCTAGTCTTTTTAATATCTGAATTCAGAGAATTGTAGAAAAACAGTACTGATAAGACTTTGAATGCCTATCCGCTTGCCTTGCAAAGACCAATTATGTCTATAGAATTTATCTGTGATAATTCTAAAATATAACGGCAGTATTGTTTAGTCTTGATTAAGGTGTCCTCCCAACTGGAATTCATGAGTCCTAAGATGAGGAAAGACTGAAAGGTATGGCTATGCATTAATCTCATAGAAAAGCTTGACCTTTAAAAATGTGATTTCTATTACTGTGGTCATTTTTGATTTTACTTACTGTTAGTTGTTACTTAGCATCACACCAACATTCTACTATTTTTTATAGCTTTATATATTTATTGCTTTATACTTTTTATTATGCTACATATCTTTTGGAGACTGTTTTCCTTCTGCATTGCAAACTATAGATATGCTTTGTGCTGCAATTTTATTGATTTGGCTTTTGAAGAATACCTGCAATAAATATGCCTTAGTTTTTTAAAAAAGCATGTGATGCATCTTATTATTTGAATTTTTAGTGGGTAGGCAATGAAATTTATTGCTCAGAATTGGTGGACAACAAGTCCAACAACAGGTAGAAGAATTCATCAATTTCCTGTTAAAAGGAAAAGTAAAGCATATGGTTAAAGGTCAAAGCATGTATAGTAGCATGGATAAGAGACAGAATTGATCACATTAAAGGAAAGCAGTTCAATATTCGGAATCACATTTAAGACTTGCAGAATTATTTCTGGCTTTTTTTAGTTATCTCTGAATTGCCTGTTGAGGTTCAGTAGCAGGTTTTATGTAGCAGAAGCTCTTCTAGTACAATAGTGATTCTTAGAAAATAAAATAAATCTATTTTTAGTTGAGATACCTAAAGAATGTCACCACAGAATAAGCACTACTCCTTATATGAAGCATGCATCTGGAAATGTTAGAAACACCATTAAGGAGGCCAAAACCAGAAAGTCAACGAGTCTAACTAACCCCTGAATTTCTGCACAGCTGTTTTCAGTGTTTGTGGTATTAGATTTGGACAGAACATACTGTTTGTAAAATTAAGAGAACAGTCCTGCCCACTTCCTCCATGAATGGGAGGCATTGAAAGGCAAGTCAGACTACAAAAACAATGTGGGTAGCTGGAATGGTACAACATCTTTGAACTTACATCTTTGAAGTAAATTTTCATTAAACTCTCTTGGAAAAAACACAGTTTTTGCTTAGATTTCTTGCCTTGCTGATGCTGCTGTAGCCAGGTAAAGTTAACTTCCTATTGATATATTGTTGAGGAACTGATTTAGACCTTTAGAGTTGAGTTTGACTCAACTATCTTGCTGTCTAGAAATTATAAGTGCGTCTAAGTTGCCCAGCTGGGTATTAATGTCAGGTGGAGTATCCTGCCTGACCTCTCCTTCTCTGCAATCTCTCTTACATCCTGTGGCGCTGCATGCTTTTTGTTTAAGCCACTGAATTCCATCTGTGCATGGCCAGACTAAGGATGGTTTTGAACTATGTAGTTAAAAGGAAGAATAGGCACCTAAAGAATCAGGGAGTAGATTAGTAATTCTTTGGAAATGCCATCACCTCTGATTGACTACACAGAGTACACAATTTTTAGAAGCGTAGAGTTAGACAAGATGATTTTCTGTCTTGAAGACAAAGGCATTAATGGAGTAACATTTACAAATGGAGGTGCATGATAAGGTGTTTGTTGTCCAAAGAACATACAGGTCTCTGCACTATCCTGCATGAAGAGCTATTACATTAATTTTTGTAATTTAAGATTCTATGTGATGAAAGTCGAGTATTTCACACTAAAATAGAAATTTCCAGGTCATTCTCTGTGAAGTACGTTTCAATTTTTCATGCTGAAAAGCTGGCCATCTGAACATCTAAAGCTGGGGAGGGAATGTAATCTGTGTTTTCTCCTCCTTGGTGTAGGTGCTACAGGGGTGGCTTCTGTGAGAAGCTGCCAGAAGCTTCCTCAATGCCAGGTGGCTCCAAGATGGACTTGCCAGTGGCCAAGGCTGGGCCAGTCAGAAATGGTGGTAATGACTCTGTGATAACATATATAAGAAAGGAAAAGAGAAGTTACTGTGTCGATGTAATTGCAGCCAGAGTAAAGCAGAATGAGAACATGTCAGAGGAACAGCCCTGTAGACACCAAAATCAGAGGAGAAGGGGGGAGAGGAGGTGTTCCACAAGCTAGAGATGAGGTTCCACTGCAGCCTGTAGTGCAGATCATGGTGAAGAAGTTGTCCTTCTACAATCTGTGGAGGACCACAGGGATGCAGAGTTCCACCTGCAGCCCACGGAGGGGACCCACACTGGAGCAGGTGGATGGCCAAGAGAGGGCTGTGAAACCGTGGAAGCTCCATGTTGTAGCAGGGTCCTGGCAGGGACCTGCTGACCCATGGAGAGAGGAGCACATAGTGGAGCAGGTTCCCTGGTAAGACTTGTGATCTTGTGCGGAACCCACAGGGTAGCAGCCTAATCCTGAAGGACTGTACCACATGGAAGAGTGATCCATGTTGCAGCACTTTATGAACTGTTGCCTGTGGAATGGACTCACCCTGGGGAAGTTTGTGGAGAACTGTTTCCCCTCAGAAGGACCCCTCACTTGAACAGGGGAAGGACTCCTCTCCCCAAGCAGTGTCACAAACCAGTGATGAACTGACCATAGCCCTCACTTCCCATCTCCCTGCACCACTGGGTGGAAGGAGGTAGAGCTTGGGAAGGAGGAAAGGGTGGGGGGAAGGTGTCTTTAAGATTTATTTTACTTCTCATTATCCTGCTCTGATTTTGCTAGTAATAAATTCAATTAATATCCCTAAATTGAGTCTGTTTTGCTTGCCATGGTATTTGGTGAATGTTCTCTCCCAGACTTTATTTCAACCTATGAACCCTTCATTATATTTTCTCTCCCCTATCCAGTTGCAGTGGGGAGTGATAGAACAACTTTGGTCATTGCCTGGCATCTATCCAGGGTGAACTCACTACACCTGGATAAATGTTTTAATTACTAAATATTATATGGTATTCAATATAATTTTAAATGGTTTTATTTGAACCTCTGTATCTCTCTGATTTTTTTTTTATTAAAAAACCTACTCCTGCATTTGTCAGGGGCCCGATCTGATAATGTGTGTCTCAGACATAACTATCCCAGTTTAAAGGTGGAACCAAAGCTTGACCCTTACACCTGGCCTCATCACTCCAGTAGCCACCTGGGGACCTCTGTGTGAATTGCATTGAGGTTGCATGACAGCAACTTTATTCCCTAGGATTCCTTGGACTGAGATTATTTTCTGGAGAGGGCATCAGAGTACAGCCCCCTCCGTCAGACTGAGAACAGTAGGTTTAACTCTCCTTTTTCTCCTTTCCACAGTGTATATCAGAGCAGCAGAGGGAGAAAAAGCAGTAACCAATCTTGTGAAAATTAAATCAGTATTTAGCTAACATCTGTCTCCAGTGAGAGAATCTGATTATTTCTCTGAGAGAGCAGGAAAATGAAAATCAGAGCAACAGAACAAATAATTATCTGGAGAGAACAACGAGAACCTGTGAGCTTGTCTGATTCTTGGAAGAACCTTTGATTTAAGTTTGACCAGACTGAGTGAGGTGTTCTCTCCTCCATTTTAATTCTGGAGAAAGCATCAAAGAGAAAGTGTTGTAGGTGGCATTGCTGCAGAACAGCTCCTGGGGGTCCAGACTCTGGTCTGGCTGGCAGCAGCATGTCCTGTCTGACCCTCAGCCATGAAAACATATCCCTCGGGAGACAGGACTCTCCACATGCATTAGCACTTATTCTGTGTTGATTGGAGATAAACATAAAAATCTCAAAATATCACTCCTATCAGTCCTCCTCTTCATGGATTCCCCTCACCAACAGTTGCCTTTTGAAAAAAAAAAAAAGAAAAAAAATAGCCTGGAAGTAGATTGTCTTTGGAAGTATTTCCGAAGAGCCACTTGGGATATCTGTCCCATATATGTATTTCATAACCTTACTTTACTTGTCTGAGAAGCAGCCTTTTTGCGATATTTTTGGATTATTTTTTTCTCTACATTTTGAATAGATTTGTGAAATAACCCTTTGAATCACCTGTTAATGAAACAATAAACTTCATGCAGTTGCAAATGTATGCATTATATGTCACAATTTAATTTGTTTGCCCATGCATATCCAACAAGTTTAATGAAGCCAAAACTGATTGTGGTGCCTCTGTGGGCTACAGGTATGTTACCTCAGTTCATGGCCTTTCAGTACTGCAAAAATTTGTCTCACAAGGCTGGATCATCAAATTGAAATTAACAACCCAAACATTGTGGGTTTAAACTTTTGAAACTATAAGTACAATAAGCATCCTCTCTAGGGATGTAGTAGCACAAATATAATTTGCAGTTTGAGCTTTGAAAGATGTTTTCCTCCTTGCCATCATAAGCTCAAAATAAAAAAGGAGATAATTACAGGGAAAGTATTATTTAATAAGTTTTACTTTCTTAAGTCGATCATCTTCCAGTGCTATTTAGGGAAGACTTGTCAGTGAAACTGTGAAAGACCTAACAAATTCAGGAAGATGAACAATCAGTAGATGTTCATGAAGGCAGTTATGATTTTTCAAAACATCACATCACTTGCCTGAAGATTACATTGTGATATCACTAGGGAATTGAACAAACTAAGAACTATTATTTAGCTGAGGCAGGAAACACACAGAATTGTCTCCTTTCTGGGATCTCTTCAAAGGAACTGGCTCTGTCTCATAACAATGAGTGGTAGAAGTCAGATTGACGGGGTTTCCTTGTAATGAAGAGACATTTGGATGTCATAAATGACAAAATGCTACTTAAATTAATGCAGACTTTAGGACATAGTCTATGATATAGGAAATGGAATAAACTTTGAAGGCTAGGTAGTCATCTTCCACTTGAAAGTCCTTCTGTTCAGTGGAGCCAGCCAGTGAACTCTATCCTAAGGCATTTGAACAACAGGAGACCATATGCAGATGCTTATGCATGAGAACTTGATTTGGTTGTTTACCTGTAGGCCTTTACTGTACACTTAGATATTTGAGACTTTCTACTTGGCCTGAAAAGAGCACATCTTCTACAAGTCTTTGCCACATCTCCAGACTTTTACTTGTGTTTAAAATTTTCTAGGGCTTCTCAAATCATACTGAATACCATTATAGTGTTCAGCTAAAACAAGATTGTGTTTCTAAAATTCCCATTATAACCTATAGAGATTTAGCACCTACTAAACTTAGGGAGTTATTCAGCTAACCAGGCAAGAGGCGTCTAAACACAAATGTTTAGTAGCTTTTCAGATGCCAAATTTTATGCAGTTTGTCTGCACAGACTGGTGAATATCACCCAAGGACCAGTGAATGTCCATGGCAATACAGTGGCTTACAACTGAAAAGCCTCAGTTGGAAGCTGGGATTTATGTAGGTCGAGGGAATTCAAAGAATCTAAAGTGACTCTAAAATCTTATTTTTAGGCAGCTAAATCCCATTATAAAGGAGGTGTTTCATTTCACTTTAGGGTGAGCTGAATTGCTCTCTCATCTCTGCTTTCTGCACTGACTTTACTAACTATATTATGAGATAAGATGCTTTGCATTACAGTTAGCAGTTGTATTAATCTGTGGGTAGACGCCTTAATCAGGCTCTAAATCTGACTTCTTGACTGGGCTTGAGCCTGGAGAAGCTAAGAAATTAATAGCAATTTGAATAAAGTTTGCCAATATCTGATTGCTGTCTGCATTAAAATAGTCAAATGTGAGTCATGTACTGATAGCCATCCAAAAGATAGAAAGAATATATTGGGAGATTAGTTCATCTCTCTTCAACTGAGTATACTGCTCTCCTCAGCGATGTGACAGATGCAAATATAAAAGATGAAGCCGTTCTTATTACCTCCCTTTCAGCCAACCTCTTAGGCATCTCACACACACAAGAATCTCAGAGATAGAGGGAATTGGCGACAGCTCAGAGCAGCACGGAGGTCAGCATGAGGGAAGTATTCACATCCCTGTGCACCTGCAAACAAGCCTGCAAGTTGGCAGAAATCTATTTCATAATATTTCCTTTCCCAGACAACCTTAGATAATCATCCTCGCAATTGCTTTTGCAAAATTAAATGCTATAATTCTCTACTTGGCTTGAACACCCAAGCTTGTACAGTCATCCAGACAAGAGAAGTGAGAAAATGCTTGCTGTAGTGGAAAGATGAGATAATGTCACAGAGGAAATAAAAATGAGCTGTTCTAGTGAAGCTTGGTGCCTATGCTCATAATTATATAATACTGTGAGTTCATCAACTAGTGCTTTGCCTGCTGCCCCCGAGGACACGGTTGACCCTCTTGGGTGCCAGGGCACTGCTGACTCATATTCAACTGGCCATAGACCAGGACCCCCAAACTCCTTTCCACAGGACTACTTTCCAGCATCTCATTCCCCAGTCTGTATCTACACTCAGGGTTGCTGCATCCCAGGTGTAGAATCCAGCACTTACCCTTGTTAACCTTCATGTGGTTGATAACCGCCCAATTCTCTGATTTGTTGAGGTCTCTCGGCAGGGTTTTCCTGCCTTCAAAGGAGTCAACAGCTCCTCCTTATTTAATGTCATTGGCACTTAAGTATTCCTTTAAGTCCTACATCCAAGTCATTAATGAAGATGTAACAATAATGAAGATATAATGTAACAGAATTCAAATTTTGTACTGTTTGAAAGCAAAATGTTGCAGTGGTAGAATGAAGGAGAAAAGCTGTGAGTAATTGGCATTTTAAAGGCTACTGTTGTTTTTTATATGCCTCTTCCTAACATTTGGACTTGCTCTCATTTTCAGATCCAAGAGTCTGTCAAAATAATGCTGCTTCTACACAGTATTTAAACTTGAGAGTTATGTAAAATGGCAGCTGTGGAACTATTTGAATACCTGCAAGCTACATACAGAAAAAGGAATCCTACTTCCTCTCAGTAGTTTTCAAAAGCTCAGAGTTCTATGAGGTGGAGGCATTCACACCACAAGAAAGCCTGTTCAAAATCTCACGAGACTGTGACATAGATGAGAAAGTCACATATTTGTNGGTGGAGTTTGTTGTCCTGTTGCATCATTAGTAAAATATGTAGAGAAAGCTGGTTTTTCCAAATCCAAAGTGACAAATATCAGTATAGGCATTCCTGTACTATAATTCTATTTACAAAAGAGTAATTATGGTGGTTGTCTGTTCCTTCTGATTTGTACAGCTTAAGAGGAGAGAGACGAAGATGCACTGAGAGTAGAACACCATTGAATTCTGCTGATTTGGTTTCACTTATAGACTTCAGATATTAAATGCAAATATTTGCTGAAGCCTGCAGATGTGTGTTTCTGATACGTTTCAGAAAACGAAGAAGCTGAAAGAAGTCATATTACATTATTTTCAAAAAGTTGCTGTGGAGTTGTTTTTTTGCTTCCCACCATAAGTTATTTTATCCCTGTTCCCTCTTCCACTAAGTAAATATCACTTAGAGGGAGTCAGTAGTGAGTTGCTCACTCTGTTTTCCTTTTGAGAAACTCTGAGTTGAACAGTCCTATATCTCCTCAGCGTGCTGCTGAGAGGCAGCTGGGGCACGTACTGAGAGTAAGGAGGCACTTCCTCATTTTTTCATGTAAGTTAATTTCTTAAATTAATTTAAGCATCTTATGAATGTCTACTGAAACAAAAAGTATCAAAGGATAGAACTATATGAAGCTATAACAGTAATCAAAAGAATTTTGTTTTCTGGATTTGGGTTAAAGTGGTTTGTTTTGTTTTTTTTTGTTTGTTTGTTTGTTTGTTTTTTTCAGAATATTCAATCCCATTGAATAAAATTGTCTTTTGGCATTCCAAAAACATAGTCAGACTGAAGGCATCAAAGAATGCCACAGTTGCCAAATTGCTGATTGTTTGCTTTCTTACTAAAAAACTAGAACAAGCAATATTAGGCATTATTACATATTTTAAAGAAATATAGTCCAATGTTAGGCAACAGATCTTCTCTCAAGTACTTTCTTCGCTGATTTTCTTCTTGCAGAAAAGCTGCAGAATGTTAGCTTCAGGAAATATGGTGTACAAAGAGGTTTCCTGTACACCAGAGATCTCCCAAGAATCTGGATCATGAATATATTTGTAAGATCTTCTTGCCTTTGTAGAACTTTATTCTGTTTGGTCATTGAACTCAGCAATGCCAAAACCCAATCTTTTCTTTCTGCATTGATTTCCATATACTACTTTATTTTAGCAGTTGCTGATTAAAGCAAGGAGGTTCTATTCCTTTCATTCTGTTCTGTCCTACCTATTTGCTCCAGAGGTATGATACCAATGTTATTTTTTTTTTATGCTCCTGTTTCTCAGAGAATTCAGTTGTAGCTCTGTTTTATCCATCTTTATTTTCAGTGATGCTGTTTATTACTTGTAATTTCTGTATAGGATATATTTAGTTTGAATAAGCTGTTTGGTTGGCTAAATGTTGACTTATAACAAGAGAGTTTCTCTTTGTCTATCAAAGTCCAAGTACTGATGATCTGAATCAATCCTGTGTGGCTGTTCATCTCTGATTTTGACTGATACTGTATATCTGTGAAGTGAAATTATTAGATTCATATACTTGCCATACACACATAATTGTCATTGCAGGTAAATAATAAAAGGTCAATTCCTTGCTGAACTACAATTTGAAATAGACTAGAGAGAAATATTTCATGAAGAAGATGCTGAATTAGTTTAAAAGTAGTGTCATACACCAAACTACTAGGCTTTTGAGTGCTCAGCTCAAATGAATACATTTTTTTCCTGAGTCTGGCTGAAATAGTCTATAGCACATGACAGCTTACGAGTCCATTTTTGCTAAATGATGGCCAGGTGCAAATGAACTTCTAGCATCTTGTGGGCAACTTTAACCTGCCAGATATCTTCTGGGAGCTCAACACAGCAGAGGCAGTCTAGGAGAATTCTTGAGTGTATAGAGGACAATTTCCTGCTTCATTTGGTAAATGAACCTATCAAGGTTGGGGGCCCACTAGACCTGTTTTTACAGGGAGGGGCTGGTGGGAGATGCAGTGGTCAGAGGCCATCTGGGGCACAGTGACCATGAAATAATAGTTTCCAACACTCAGGGAAGCAAGGAGGGCCATCAACAAGACCTCTACACTGGACTTCCAGAGGGCAGATTTCGACCTAATCAGAAGACGGGTCCAGAGTGTACCCTGGGAAACAACCCTTGAAAACAAGAGGGTTCAGGAGGGATGGGCATGCTTCTTGAGTGCACAGGAACAGGCTGTACCAGTGTGTCGTAAGGCAAGCTAGCAGGGAAGACATCTCACATCCTAGTAGATCTAGATCTAACTCTCACGCAGTTATATCCACAACTGTTATGCACTCTCACATCCAGCATGCTACGACATAATTCGTTAACCAATTCACCTTACATACACCACAGCCTCTCATTGGTCACAAGCCACACACATACTCCAGGTAGCTCTGTCCTCTTTAAGGCAGAACTCCAAACAGCTTTCCTTAAGGGATGCACTCACTGTCACCCCCACATCTTCTCTCAGGCAACCAGCGGTAGAACAAGAGGGCAAGGGCTTAAGCTCTGCCAGGGAGGTTTAGGTTAGGTATTAGAAAGAAATTCTTTACAGAGAGAGTAATCAGGCATTGTAACGGCCTGCCCAGAGAGGTGGTGGATTCACCATCCCTGGAGGTTTTTAAGATGAGACTTCATGTGGCACTGAGTGCCATGATCTAGTAATCAGAGGGGTGTTGGATCAAGGGTTGGACTTGATGATCTAGGACGTCTCTTCCAACCCAGTTCATTCTATGATTCTATGATCTGTGATGGTAAATATGTAATATTTACTCTCATGCCTTTAACCAAATCCAAAGGATGAATAGATGAATATCATCAATAATGTTTTCGTTTATTTAAAATAGTGCATAGCTCAGGCAGGAAATAAGAATGGGAAGAGGGACTTGGACAAGAATACCCCTAACAAGTTCTTTGTTACTAAATTAAGTTTAGATAATTCAAGAATAAGTTCCTAAAACTCAAGTGTATATAGACTGCATTTTCCTTTTGCTATATTTTTTGCCTGTAGTGGCAAAATATCACACATTTTCTTGTTTCCTACTTGATCGTCAATGGCAGAAATAAGTATATGTCTGTTCATATTCACATGCACCTACGTCTTAGTTCTTGAGTTTAGATGAAATGTTTTAACAGCAGATGAGCATGGTTACTTTCAACCCATTCAATATTTATTCCTGTTATTTGAGTATGGTGGCATAAATTGAAGTTTTATGTTAAATTGATCCATTAAGTAATTTAGTTTAATTATTAAATTTGATTCAATATTTAATTTGGTTTAACACAAGTTGGCTTCCATAAATGTATGCATTCAATTGATATATATTGGGACTGTATAATTTTGAATAGATTAAATATTTAATAGAGAACAATTCATTGAATTATTCACTATGCAGACTAGATAACTGATCTACCCTTTCAAAATAGTGGAAATACAAATGGCACATTATAATAATAACGTATTTCCAACCAAGAATATGTATAAAACACTTTGAGCACATTGTTGGTTCATTTCCAGACAAGCAAACCAATCTTTGCTTAATGGAACCGATCACTGAGAATTCATCAAAAAGCTCCCAGAGCAGTTTTAAATTTAATATAGCTTACAAAACCTAGGTTATTAGAATATGCAGAATGCTGTGGTGACAAAATTATTGTAAAAATGGTTATAACAATATAATTTTCCTTTGCCTTTTGTGCAAAGCTAAATATTCAAAAGATTGGTAGCTAATGGTGATTTAGTATTTTGGATCAGATTCGGAGTGTCATACACAGTCATAGACAAAAACTCAGTTAAATCAAAACATTTATTTTGTGTTGATATTGGATCATGAAGAAACTTCAGAACATGAGACATAATTTTAAGTGAGCTTCAGCACTCATCCAATTTCAGGTGTATGTGTCATGCCAGCTGAAATAAATGAGACAATACTTAGCCAATGCTTGCATTTTTTATGTAGAATTTATACATTTATCGGCATATGACTGTACAGAAGGGTTTTGTTGAATTGATGAATGTGCTTCAAAAATCATATATGTTGTAAAGATCCCTCTCCTTAATTGTCAGTAGGTAAGATCTGCACTTCTCTCAGAAAATACCTTATTTGACCACCAATGAGGACTGCTAGGCAGCCCTTGTGATCTTTTTTACAGTATGGCTGTAAAAATGGCTTGTGCCTGCAAAACTGATGGAGGAGCACTCTGATACCTGGTCAGAAGAAAGAGTTGATAGCATTGTCAGATGTGGAGGCAGGCTACTTGGTGATGAAACTGCACCTTCATAAGGAGTCAGTCAGCCTTTAACTTGAAGAAAAGAGAATTAGAAACTAACCAAGATACAAATCCAGTGTAGAATATTCTTACTGCTAAATACAATCTTAAGAATGTGTTAGCTACCTTATCTACTGTAAATTTGCTTTCTCTTTGAAATTTATGCTTTCAGCTAAACATTATGCATGTTCAATAGTAAAAGCAATTAGTTCCTTATCTGCAGAGAATGAAGAATTGGTGAGCAGTGTAAGAGGTACTATGTCTCAGCACTCTGCTAAACAAAGCCCTAAGGGTGTCAAAGTCTGACTTCTTATCAACAGCAAATATCCTCTGTACCTGGCCATCACCAGGCTCATGAAAGGAATAGGAATGAGAATCACATTCTGAGTTAGAATGACCCATATAAGATCATCAAGTCAAACTCTTAATTCAGTGGCCCATATAGGGATCAAACCCATGACCTAGGTGTACCAGCACCATGCTCTAACAAACTGAACCAATCTCAGGGTCAGGAGGGGTGCACTCAAAAGTATTAATCATCCAGTGGAAGTGCACAGAAGTTCACAGAATATTCAGAGTAGGAAGGGACAAAGGATCATCCAGTCCAGCTCCTAAGTGAATGGCCCATAGGAATATGAACATGACTAGATTAATTACTCCTCTGGTTAAAAGTTATGGAAATTGAGCACATATTCTTTTTGTCTGTAAAAAAGTATTTTCTAAAGCACCATTAGTTTATTTCTACTAGTGATAAACATAGAAATAATGAACACACTGAAAACCAATTAAATATGTGATATTTCCCATGAAGTACAGGTGTCCACTGTGAATACCTTTGTAGGAATGTAACCTGTGTAACCTAATAAAAATAATAACTAAAATGTGCATAAATAAGAAACAGCTACTGATAAATCAATGTTCACAATATTTTGCTGTGATGGGAACACATTTCTCCATACATTTTTATAATAAAAAATTAGTTTAGGTAAGATTTTTGATGCCCTTAAGAGATTATTCTTGGCTTTTAAGTATTTGAGTTTGTAAATAATTGGATAGAAAGTTATAAATGAATAGTTGAAAGAGGAGATATTTTACTGATACAGTAAAATAACAGCAATTTTTGCAAAAAGAAATTATCTGGGGAATTTCCTCAGGTTTTAAAAGTATTTCAAAAAATGGATTGCTAAAGGAAAGTGAAAATTTTAGTTTGTTCCTGTTGTTTTATTTGTTGTTTAATAGGAAAAGAAGTGGCAGCTCTGTCAGATCAAAGAGATTTATAGAAGCAACATAAGGATAGATACAATTTTTGAATCAGAATTCAATCAAACCCTGAAAACAAAATAATTTGTTAATCTAAAATTTATTTTTCAGAGTACTGTTTTCAATAAAACACTCTTTATAATAATAATTAAGAAAATCAAATACCTTTGCATTTTAGAAATATAATAATTTTTTAAATGCTTGGTGAGTGACAAAGTCTTGTCATTATTATTTCACTTCCCAAGAAGAAACAAAAATGAAAGTATACTCAGTCTATCATATGAAATTTTTTGAAAAATGTGTAAAATTAAATAAAAAATAATTGAAAACATTAATTCTTAGATTTTTAATTTCTTATTCTTTCAGTCATCAAGATAATGAGGAATTAACAAGATATACACAATCTGAAAAATTTTGACAAGTTTCTTTTTTATTTCTTAATGTGAATCACTTATTATATTGAAAGACTGAAAACCATTTTGATCAGGAAAAGAATAAATTTGAAATTGGTGAAAATTTGTCTACAAAACACAGACAGAAATTGTTCAAAAGCAATAGACTTCCTTACTCTGCTATGACATGACAAAAGATTCCTACTGTAACCTTTTCCATGATTGGACATGACTCAATTTTATTAAGAACTATAAACTCCACTCTAAAAATTTGAAGTTTTTTTCACTGTTTGCACTCAAGAACAATGTAGAATAAAGATGGTTGTATAATGTCATATCTCTTTCTAGCATACCTAATCAAAGTTTTGGGTATTATAGAAATCCTAATCCTTACAATAACCTCTGGGAGCCTCTAAGTGTTTGCATGGTGATGTGGAAAGTATTGTCCTACCCCAAATTTTCAAATGCTTCCCTAGAACCTTAAATGAGCAGAAACGGACATGAGAGAAAAGGCAAGAAAGCACAGTATGCAGCATGATATGCAGGCTATGCTAATTTAATTTTGCTAGTCATTTGCAATTTCATGCTTTCACTGAATTTTAAATTGCATCAAATCACAAACCTGCAGCTAAGACCTGAAGTTATGGGTTTCAGTCAGGACAATCTAAAACAGATGATAAATCGGATTGACTAAGACAGCACAGACAAAAGTGATTCCTAAACATGCATTGATTAGAACCTTGATCCAGAGCCCATTAGGCATGAACAATCCTCTGAAGCGGGGGGTTAGTCATTGAGCACACAAGACATGCCGTGTGAAGATTGAAAGGGAGTAAGTATTTCTTGTCTGCTAATATAACCTTTTTCATCTCAACAACCACTGGGAAAATCTAGGGAAAATTAAGGGGGGAAAAAGCCCCATAAGGAAACCATGAGAACAGAACTCTCTTTTCATCAGAATTCTTCTGTAAAAATTTTTTAAACATGTTACAGATTTCATATGATCCACACTCCTGATTTTTGCCTGCATGCCTACATGTGCACACACACAAAAATTTAAAACATAACTTATAAACCAAGGGGAAAAGTTCTGTGTATAAAACCATATCCATAATTTTGGGTGACACTCACTCCATGTATGATAGTGTGCTGGCAGCATGCTGAAACTGTCATTAAAGAAAATATGATTTAACTTTTATATTAACTTCACAAACCTTCTTTATTAGAAGTCTGAAATAGGCTAGCATATCAGCAATGTTAATGTTCCATTAGTTTAATTCTTTGCTAATGGACAGATTCAATTTATGACAAAAGTATTTAACTATACAGTTTTGGTTGTCTTAAATCTATATAAACTTGAAATGCAGTCTCCATGACAAATGAGTTTACTAGAAACTAAATGGAAAATCTTATTTGCCACCACAGTGGTGACATGAAGAATTGCAGCCTTTAGCTCAGGGCTACTAAGCTCTTAATAATGAGAGAAAGGTACTCCATCTTCACCTATAGCCACAATTACAATGAACAAAAATAGATGCCAAGGCTTCTACAAAAGATATTCATGACAGTGTGAAAAATATTGATTTTAAAAGCCAAGAAATGAAATATCTTCTAAAGTGCTCCATTCAGTCTTACTATTTAAAAAAAAAAAACCAAAACAAACAAACAAAAAAAACCTGAGAAGACCACAAAGCATTTTGTAGAAATCCTGTATTAAAAATAAATCCTCCCAGAAACAGCATAAACAAGCAATCCCAAATTCTCTATAAATTAATGCAGCTCATAAGTTATCAGGTCACATATGAGATATGCACCCTGACCTGGAATTATGTTTGAATACTGAACCCTTGTCCATTCTTCTTTCGTCATTTTTTTTCTTCTACCCTAAATAAAAATTGTGAGAAACATCTATGTATGTGTGAAGCCCAGGAATGCAATTGTACAGCCTGCTGCTCTGAGCTGCTCAGCGTGTCATGCAGTGCCACTGCATGCTGATTCTGAGCTGTTATAGTCATTGCATATTGGATTTGCAATGAATTTCTGAGCCTTTACACAGATGGCAGAGCCCACTGCTCTGAGTCTCCACACACTTTTGCTTTCTCTTCTTCTTGCATTAGTGCAGTGTGTCTCTGGTACACACATACAGAAAATAATGGCTTAATTTTGAACAGAATACAGTGTTCATTGCATAGTGGAAAAAACCAATTGTCCAGAAAACATGATCTGTAATCTCAGTTGTTACAAAGCCTAATTGTTACCTAACCATACTTTTCAAACTCAACTTTCACAGGAAATTCCACAGGATATTCTGAATTGGAAGGGATCCACAAGAGTCATCAAGTCCAACTCCTAAGGGAATGGCCCATAAAGAGATCGAACCCACAGTTTTGGTGTTATTAGCTTGATAGTGGTTGGAATTTTGAAAGATGTCTAGACCTCATTTCCTCTGAAATTAATGGAAGATAAATACTTTTAACAATCTAAGTCTATGTAGTTCTAGAGCATAAACCATTCATTTTTAAAAGAAATTTAGCAGCCAAATACTAAAACTATTTAAACTGGGAGTGTAAAGATGGAGATAGGTATCCTAATGAGATTTTCAGAATGTGTAACTCCCACTGAGTTAGTCTAAGCCCCTTTGGCTTTCAGTACTATTATGATCCTCTGTAAGTAAAATTCTTTTGGAAATGGCACTTCTACAATTTCAAAAATCTTACTGGTGCTCCCTAAACTACAGTGTTATTATTTTAGTGCATAGCTTTTAGATTGTTTGATATATATTATTATTTGATATCTTCCTACCCACATTAGCCAGACACAGATTCACTTGTCTCCAAGCTGCACATCTCTTTGAATCAAATGAAGTCAGGGTTGAGTTCTCAAGAAACCAATAGTGCTTCATGTAGCTTAGAAAAATGATGAGTGAGGTTCATATCCCTCTTCCACTGAGAGCATGTGAGTACATGAGTCTCAATTTCATAATGTGTCCTAGAAAATAGAAAACTAGAGGATCACTAACATAATGTTTTATTACCAGGTACTTGGTACATGGTAGAACAAGAGGAACTGACAGTGTTTAGGAAGACACTACACTCTGGCAATTAAAAGGATCTGTTATGATGTCAGTTTCAAATTGAAACCCCCACCAGTTTCTTTCTTCTAGACTGGAGTACATTTATCATGAGTAATATAAAGTGGGGTTGTTGATGCAGTGTCTCTTGAATATACTGATGACTATCATCCTAATCTTCCTGAGTGGCACCTTCATCTCACACATTCCAAGCCTTGCTTACAGTTATCTAGAGAGCATGTGGGTGACATTTATTCTACATGACCTGAAATTCATTCCGCTTCACTTGATCATGTCTGTTTATAGTTGTATACATAAATATGTGCATACATATAAATGCATATGTGCATATAGGTGCATACATACATATCCAAAACAATTGAGGTAAATAATATTTTAATTACTTCACTGTGCACTAGGTAGATGATGGAAGCTCAAGGTAAATGCTGGTGTTATTCCATGTCTCTTCACCTTGTAACTTCCTGGCACCCAAAACAGAGTACATATAAAGAATCATAGAATCATAGAATTATTTAGATTAGAAGAGACCTTCAAGATCATCAAGCCCAAATCTTCATCCAACACTTACAAGTTCACCACTTGTCCTTAAGTACCAAACTTACATGGTAAGTTTTTAACTTATTTTAAATAGCTTCACAGATGATGATTCCACCACTTCCCTTGGCAGTACGTTCCAATGCTTGACAATACTTTCAGTGGAAAAATTCTTCCTAATATCCAATCTAAACATTCCCTGGTTCAACTTAAGGATGTTTCCTCTTGTCCTTCCACTTGCTTTTTGGAAGAGGCCAATCACCCCTTAACTACAACCTCCTTTCAGGTAGCTGTAGAGAACAATAAGATCATCCCTGAGCCTCCTTTTTTGAGGTTAAACAACCCCAGCTCCTTCAGCTGCTTCTCACAAGACCTGTGCTCCAGACCCTTTGCTTCATTGGCCTTCTCTAAACATGCTTCAGCATCTCAATGTCCTTGTTGCAGCAAGGGGCCCAAATTGGAACACAGGATTTGAGATGCACCCTCCCCAGTGCTGCGTACACTGATCACTGCCCTGGCCCTGCTGGTCAGACTATTGCTGATATAGGCCAGGATATCATTGGCCTTCTTGGCCACCTGGGCACTCTGCTGGCTCATGTTCAGCAGGTTGTCAACCAACATCACCAAGTTCTTCTCCAGCAGAAAGCTTTCCAGCCGTTCTATCCCAAGGCCTGCAGTGCTGCATAGGGTTATGTTTTGTGGTTGAAAAGCCAGACCAGGCACTTTATCTTATTGAACCTTATACCATTGCCTGTCCAGATCCCTCTGTAGAGTCCTCTTACCCTCCAAGAGATCAACATTCCTGCCCAGCTTGGTTACATCTGAAAATTCATGCTGAGAGAATCAGGTACAAGTTTTTTTCCTTCAGTATTAGATTTGTGTACTTGAACCAAAAACTGCAAGTGACAAAGAACTACCTTAAGCTCACTGTTGTTAAAGCAGTACGTTTCTCTGTGTTAATTCTAGGTGACACTAGGAAAATGCTTTAGGCATGGTTTGTCTGCTTGCTTGTTTGTTTCGTTTTCTCCTCAGACAAACATTCAATAGGAGTTGAATTTTGTCCCAAAGAAAAGTCTTGTACAAGTCATGCATAGAAGAAAAACCTAGGACATGAATGGCATATAGGCTGTGCATAGCAGTTCCGTCACAGAGTGGATTTTATTGTCATTGAATATTGCCAGACAAGCTTTGCAATACTTTTATTGCAGTCTAATGACCTTTGTATTAACACCATTACCATATGGATATGTATCAGGACAAAGCTATGGGTAGATGCTCTAGAGACAATAGAAAGTTAATGGACCTTATCTTTAGTCGATGTCAAATATAGTAACTCCACCAAAATCAACACTGTTGCACTGACTTATGCCAGCTGTGGGTCTGATGCCAGGACTCAGCCTTGAGAATGTCATGAGTGATTCAGTGTCAGGAATTGCACTGCTGGAAGCAGAAAGCTTCACCCTGTGTTTCTATGAAGTATGTAAGATACACAGTTATCACCCTATGTAATCTTTTGAACTCAACAGGATACGTGGCATGAAATTAGTAAGGGTTACAGAATTGGTTTTTGAGATAATATGCCTTTCTTTGTGGTTGGACTCAAATCCCAATCCTGCTGAAGCAAGTGAATATTTCTAGCAAATTATTTTCACCATTTTAGCTCCAATTTTACAAGTCTGAGTGCTTTCTTGGCTTTTTTTTTTTGAAGCTCCAGATCCTCTGATTACTTGTCAGTCTCAACATCTATTTAAAACCAGCATGTTTTAATTTGTCATTTAGTCCCTAAAGATTTGAGTCTATAAAAGCAAGTATAAATAATTCCTTTAAAAAAGCCATCATGATTTTAAACCAAGCTCAGACATTGGGAAGTTTGAATAGTGATTTTGTAATTATTTTGGATTGCCATGTTCTTTCAGACAGATCCATTTATATGACAAATAGCACATTGAATACAGCTGCATTAGGACGACCCAGAAGGTATTGCCTTTCAACTGCACAGGCATAATTCACTGGGCTTCCTGATGTGCCTGAGTGTGTGTGTGTGATTTTACTTTTTAAGACAGTTGGAGGGTTAATTCACACCTCTCACACAGCAGTTGTGCCTCCCATCCCAATGATGTGTAGGAAAATAAGAATACCACTGTGATGAATATTCATGTCTGATGAATAGTTTTAACATTTCCACAGCTGGACTCTGGCTGAGCAATCACAGTAGCAGTCAGAAAGTAATATATGTGAAATGAAGCTATTTTCAGGCTATATTTTCTAAATCAAATTGCCAGCTGAATGCTGATAGCTATGGATCAAACACTGTAGCCTGCAATAAGTAGGTTCATACTGCACGAGCAAGCACACGTTGATATGAGACCATTTTACACATAATGATTCTGCTTATATAAACAATGCTGTTCTTGTTAATAACATTATGCAACACCTGTAAACAATGTTATCAGACGGTTGTAAACAACAGTTTACATGTTGATGAAACATCAGTTCAGGAAAAGTAGGAAAATGGATACCTTTTATCTGAGTACATTTGTTGTTTAATAGATCAATTCTGTTAACTGAATCAATTGTTTTACATCCCGTAAGTTAGATTAGGCAGGAAAAGCTGATTTTTTTTCCTGGTTTGAAAGGAAAAAACTACTATTGGTAGATCTACAATCATGCTAGAAAATAATATGTTAACCACTCAAAAGGAAAGGGGTTATCTGAAACTACTCATACTGATAGTAAAGTTTACAGGCAATAGTGAAAAACAAATGTATCAAATTAAAAAGAGAGAAGAGAGATATACAAAATAAACAAAATATATACTTGAGATAATCCAATACAGTATTGATTCATAATTAGGACAAGTCTTTTCCATAATCTGTACTTTCTCATTTACTTCTTCAGATGAGAAAGGACATGCTACTATAACATCAAGGACAGAGTTCATCAAAGGGAGCCGGTGTCATGAGATAATTATATTCACCACTTACATAAAGACAGAAAAGCTTTAGTTCCTGACTTAAGACTATAAAGCAAACCAAAAACAAAAGAAAACCAACCAAAAAAACCCCAAAACAAAACCTCAAATAAAAGCAATAAAAAGCTATTATCGAATTTCAAGTTAATATTACTTTTATAAATAAGACCAAAAATGCACAAGTGAAAAACTCAGTGGGCAGAGATGTAGAACTATGATATATATTTGAATGGTGCTCAAATATCCAAATAACGTTATCTGATTTACTCAAACGATAGATAGTTTTAAGATCTTGGGGTAAAATAATAAAAAACAAAAACTTTCACGGCAACATCATGCAGATTCTATGTCTGTCAGATTATATTCTAGTGTAAGGCAAGTCTTCAGTTTGTCTTGTCTGTGTATATAGGTCAGGATAGGAGTACTCACATGAAGTCCCTCTTGTGCAATTTTCAGGCTGTCTCACTTTAGAAGGAAAAACAATAGTAATAATTATAAAGATGATAATAAAATATCCCAACTGCAGAATGTTACTTAGGGAAATTAAACACAAACAATCCTTAGTTATCTCAAATGGAGGCACATTCCTGTCTTGTTTTCTACGTAGATTCCCATGTTTCCTCTTTGTTCTTGTCTTACTCCTTCTGCAACATGTATTTCATTTTAAGCACTCAACTATTCATTTCTGGAACTATATTTGATGTCTGTTAGAAGGCACATGACAGAAACAATCTGTACACAGGTATGGCCAATAGTTGTAAGTTACATATCTTTGTGTTCCTACTCTTTAAGCCACACTCTTTCTAATATGCTTTCAACTGCTTAATGAACTGGTTTCATGAACTGGTACACACTGAATGTTTTTGAGAGCAAATCAAACAAAAGTAATTTTTCTTTTCAATTAAAAACCCCCTGTTTTCCTAAAATTCACTCTGAGACCTGTTCTATGGGTTTTCTTAAAAATAATCTCATCCCATTTTCCTTTTGTTGTTGATATCGCTACTTTTTTAGCCAGAAGGATTTAATTGAAGGAATAAGCTATCAAGACGTAAGAGATGAAGAAAGAAGGTCACAGGCTTTCTATGTTATCTCTATATTACTCTAAGCCTGAAACTAGTTTCTGGGATAATGCCTGTTTCTGCAAAACTTCTTTCCACTGATCTTTTATTTGTTGCCCTTATAATGAAATTTTTTCAAGAGCTTGAAGCACCTATTGCACAGAAACTAAATCATATAGGAAGAAGACAGCTTGCTGTTGTTTTTAGTCTCACTTCAGAGACAAAAAAAAATGCTAGAATACAGATAATCAAAAATATTATTTGCTGCATATTCAAGTCTTACAAGATTATTAGATATCTACCATATAGATTGGGGAATTATCAAAGTGGCAAGGTTAAGGTGGGAAGGATGTAGGGTGCAATATAGCTGCATTTCTCAGAAAGCAGTTCTGCAGTGATGAGACATGAGGGGAAACACGCAAGAGGAAGAAGGCTGAACCAAGAAGTCACAGAAATGCCACAGAAGTCTGAGTGTGGGTGCATCTTACTGTGTTTAAAAAATAGATGTCTACAGGAAGGTCTTTAATTTGATGAGTAGTAGAGGATGGTGTCTAAAAGCTACAATACCCTTAATTTCTTATCCTGGGATGCATAGCTGCACTGCAGAGGAATTTCTGAATTTCACATTATAAACCAGCATTATTGCTTTAAACAGAGACTAAGTGATTTGAAATGCATGTACTGGCTATATGTAATAAGTGAAAAACACTGTTTAAATCTGTCTAAAGCTGCTAGATAAATATGACCAAACAAATATCTGCAAGCTCTATTTTGCATATGCCTTTCATGGCACTTGCTTGGGCTCTCCATTTCTCTCATCTTAGTGAAAAAAAAATAAAAAAATGCTATCACGTTTGTCCCAGAGTGGCCTGGGCTCAATACAGGCCCAGGACTCGGAAATTTAGCATGCTGTCACATGCAGACTTGTTGAAAGTTGCTTTTGAAGTCCATTTCTCAACATGGAATAGCAGTCTGGAATTGGTAGATTTTCGAGATTCCCTGGAATTAATTCCCATGCTAGTGTAACATAAACCTCTTACAATGGCACTTCCTGTAGTAGTCATTCAAATGTTTTCGCTAGGGATGGCTAAGCAGTGTAGTACCTTAAGTCTTTCCATCACAATTTTTCTGCCTTTGTAGTTCCCGGACTTCAACTTTCAGCTTTACTTCTTCCCAGCATAAAAATCTCCTCCCCATTTTCATCCTAAGGGAAAACTACCAGAAAATTCCATTACAAGTATATGGTCATATTTATTTTCTCCAATATTCTCAGGGTATTTTGTTTGAATATTTCTACCTATAATCAGTGGATTCTTCAAAGAATAGACTGAGCATAATAGCAGACTCTCAGAAATTCTTATTTCTTGAATAAGGAAAATAAGAAATTCCAACCTACAATTGCATTGCCAAAGCTTATTAAAATCCTCTCCATATACAGGTGGATTCACATCTGCATTTTAACTCTTGAAAGCATCGAGTTTCTTTTGATATTGCTTTTCTTTAAATTTTACACTATTTAATTATTTGAACAAATAAAATTTCCTTTTTTTCCTTACAGAAATCAAGACTGAAATTGTCTATGGCTTAGTAAACTCAGATTCCTTAGAGCATTTACAAGTATTTTATGAAATTCAGGTTCCTATTTATAATTTCCACAATTTCTACAACTATCTGGTTTTTATTATAACCAGTTATGAATACTTGAAACTAAATTAATGGAACACTGTTTTATTAGATACTGTCTATAAGATATTTTTGAAGTTTGCATAGCCTCAAGAACTTATTTTTTTAAATCAAGCCTGGCTGTAGAGATTTCTAAAGTTTTTGGAAACAGCTACCTAGTGCCTGATGAAAGTTCTTGTACTTTAAAAAGGGGGGAAAAAACCAACTCAAACCAGACTTTGCATGTCAGAGGCTCACTTTTCTATGTGAGTTTGTCTGTTTATGACTTAAGAGTTTGACTTGAGATTTTTCTATTTCGAAGCATTGATCATATACCTCCTAAATCATAGGATTAAAAGATGCAAAAGATGAGCAACCTTACTAACAATTTTCAGCACACCAAAAGGTAACAGACCATTAATTTTGTCACAAGATGTTCCTGAAAAACACCTCCAAATATTTTAGTCTGACTGGAGTGCAAAGAGACAAGAGATGAGATAGAAGTAATTAAATAGTACTTCTGCAGGGCTTTGATCAAGTGAGAAATGCCCAAGTGACCTCACCCACCAATCATCAGTGATTTTTCACAAAATTTGATGGAGATTTTTAGTAGTCTCCTTAACTGGTCCAGTTTCCTTGGATACTTTGGGCTTTCTTCTTTGATTGCAATCTCATTGCTTTTTTATTTAGTATGTGTTTTAGGAAAAAATCATCCTATTCTTGAATAAGATCATATATAAAAGTGCCAGGTAATATCCAGTCCCTAAATATATTCACTTAGAAGTCATAGGTCCAGTGACATTTGTGGAACAATATATAGTAGTGATAAAGAGTGTAGAAAAGAAGATTTGTCAGTCACAAGTTAAAAGCTTAGCCCTACTCATTTCTGATGAAACTTGTACTGAATAGTATCTTCAGAGTTCAGAAAAAGGTTCCATAATGTGTGGTAGCAGAATTAGAGCCTGACTTCAGGTAAAGGATTCATTCACTGCAGGGAATTGACATAATTAGAGAAAAAGAATGTCTGCTGAAGTTTTTCATTTTCTTTTTCCCATCTACATAAAAAAAATGTATATGCTAAACATGCATACATGCTTTTCTCACAATGCTCATTCTATTATTATTAATTGTTGATATTACAGTTGTGCCAAGAAGCCTAAACAAAAATCAAAGCTTCATTGTTCTACCTGCTGCATGAAACTGCTGGGGACAGTCTCTGACCTGCAAGCCCCCACTGTAATTAGACAAAGAAGAAGAAAAACAACAGGATCTGCATAAGTTCAGAAGGACTGAACGGACAGCAGACAAGAGCCTTCAGAATTACATGAACATCTAGTCTTGAGAAAATATATTTCCTTGGCCTTCATGATGGCTTTATGGTAAGGCTTTTCAAGCAGCCCTAGTATGTATTCACACTCTAGCCATTTCTACATATAGTAGGTCCAAAACAAAATAATAATTAAAAATTTAAAACAGGGTGCAAAACAAATACAAGACCATGCCATTTGCCATGCTTTGTTTTCAGTGTCAAACTGGCAAATGTGCTGTATCCATTAACCTTTTTGCAAAGAGCAGAAGGTAAGCTAGTTAACGTTTGACAGCTTTACAGTGTCTATTGACTTCTAATGAAAAATTCACCACTTCAATCTGTTTTGTTTATATCTGCCTACTTCATAGAGTTTGTCACTGAGATAACTCTTAAAATCCTCATCTTTTCCTGTCCTGGTTTCCCATATTCCTCTAGCAAATACAAGCAGACATTATCATGATGATTTATTTACTACATGAGCTTTAATTTGTACACTTTAAGTTCACTCCATGTGGAAGATGACTTTTAAGTTGTTAGCTGATAACATATGCTGTGCAAAACACATGCATTTTGTTCCTTCGTCCTAGAAGCTGACTGGGCTTCTATCAGACTGCTGGATGCAATGAACACTCTGTGTGTGGAAAGGTTAATGGGTACAACATGTCCTTCTTGTGCCTTGGAGAGCATACAGCACATTCTCAAAATTACAGGAAGATTAAAACCAGTGATGGTATCATTGAATGCCTGTGTGAGGATGCAGTTGTTCTAATGACAAGTTTGTGGTTTATTCTCAAAGAGGAGAGTGTTGAGAGCAATTCCCACTCTACAGTGTAATCAATCATTGGACTAGTGTATAATTAATACACCAGGTATATCACATAGCAATTTTCTTTTTCAGAAAGCTTAACTCTATTTTAAAGGAAGCTCAGCAGTCCTTGTGTCTTCCTGATATATCTATGATAAAGAAAAGGTAAAAATAAATAAATACAAAAACATACTACAGCCCGCTCCCCAAGAATAAAAGAACACACTATTTAGGGTAAGAGTAACTTTGCTTTCCTCTTAATTTCATGTATTTATTGTGATCTATTTGTTTTATCTGAGCTATTAATCATCACAGATTCAACAGGTAAAAGTGTTGAGAAGTAGATAAATTTTAGTCTATCACAGGATAAATTTTACTCTATTCCAGTAACATGAAGGAAAACCCAATACAACCAAAACTATCAAAGATGAGCACAAAAACTCATATATAGAAGGCAAGATGAAAGAGGAGAAAGAAGAGATTCTGCACATTCTAAAAAATTGTTTCTGAAGTTCCCTAAAAAATTTGAATTATGGCTAGTGTACTTAAAACCATGTATTCAGAATCTTTTAAAAAATATATCTAGTCAGAGTATGCAAAAAAGCAACAGGTTAAAAAAGCAAATATAAAACAGGCTTCATGATATCTTTGATCTGCATGTCTGAGACAGGTGATATACTACAAGCTATGACCACTTGATGAAGGGTACAAAAGTCCTCATCACCATGAAGATCACTGTGGAGTGTCATTAGAAATTGAAAGGCTTGTTTGCAATTAATCTGGATTTCTAACATCTCTGGGACAAATGTGGTTTATTTCTGTTTTCTGAATCTTATCTTTGATGTTCCTATTTGACTTTCTGCAATTGCAATAGCATATAGTTTTGATGACTCATATGCCAAATTGTGTATTATTCTATTTTTAATGTTTATTTACATGATATTTTCTGTATTATCCTGTATCAGACCATAAGCTTAGATCTCCTTTAAAGAGTTAAGTTCAAACACCAGATATGCAGCAGTAACTGCTGATAACAAAACCTCACATCTATGTTTCCTTGGGAAATTCTGTCCAGTCCTAACAGACTCCAAGGATGAATTGGTTATTTCTTCTTCCCTTGGCTAGATCTGGGCTTGGCAGCCACCAGTAAAGAATACAACAGCTTGTCTTTTCAGCAGCCTGACAAACGGCAGCTGTCTCTTTGCTCTCTTCAGCTCCCTAACCCACATTGCATTTCAGGATTTAAAATATCTACAGCTCCAACAGCAATAGAAAAAGGAAGGGTCATGATATACAAATCTGCTTTATTGTTGTAGCAGCTAGGGCAAAGAGGATAGCTCCTTGACAAACACAACTTTCCCGGCTTTATATAGCAGATTAAACTCCCTAAATAACCAAAGGATCATCACAGATTTCATCATTTGTTGCAAATGCAAGGCATGTTTCTTTGACTGTTATTCTTCTGATATTATGTCCTAGACATGTGTCTATGTGAACTGGGGGGCAGGGAGGAATTCAATAGGTGAAAAGCAAACCAGGTCCCTAAAACTCAACTGAAAGAGGAAACTACTGCCAAGGAAGAAAAAGCACATGATGATCATTGCTTAAAAAACTGTTATAGATTTCTAACAATACCTATAGCTATAATATAAAAATAAATTTAATGAAACAGTGCACAGTAGAATATAATTTTGGAGCTTATTCCTCAAGATATGTAGAATGTAGAAATGAAAGCATCTAGTACTCCATAAAATGGTTTTCATCTCTTTTTTGAAGTATCACATAACTTACTTCTGTTGAGCAGGCCAATTCCTTACCACACGGGTATTTCATCTATATACCTAAACCCATAAGTTAAGATTACTCACAAAATTGCTCTGAAGTATCAAACATAGTAAAGATGCTTCTTGATCTTGACACACATTTGACACCAAACCTGATCAACAGTCCTGATCAAACTTTTATAATCTTGTGGAAGAAGGCTTTCATATATTTTGAAGAAATTACTATAAAAGCTTTCAAGACAAAATTTCCAAAAGATAAATGTAGACTCTTTGTCTCCCCGTCTTAAATGGTTACAGCCACTCATTCTCACAGGTTCATATGTTTCCATATATTTTAATTTCATTATTTTGATAAATATAAAAAACCGCTAGACTTAACCTGAAAACAATACCTCATTTTGCAAAAAAACCCCACATCAGCCACTCTTCAGCTTTTAAAAACTGATACAAAGGAAAAGTGCCCTCATATTCAGGATAAGTTACCTCCATCAGGTAGTTTGGGTTTCTTGATTTTTAGTTTTCTTTGTCTTTTGATTTCTTGAGCTTTTAACGGTTCCAGTGGAAGGAGATATGGAATAAAAACAATTACTCTCTTCTGTCTCCTCCTGATCTTTCAGTTCCACATGTGCAAGCCGTTGATGCAGAGGATCTAAAATATAATCTGAAAAGGAAGATAAAATACAACACTTTTGTAATGGCAAGGCAGAATTGTGTCCTAATTATTTTCCAAATTCTGACATTTTTAATTTTGTTTTCTTCTATATTTAGTTCGGGCATCTAAATATGACTAGTGAGTGAATAGTGTTTATCAGTAGAACTTGAATTCAGGACATGTATTTGTTTTTTTCTATCTGCAGATCTTATAAAGACATATTGCTAAAAGTTTGAAAAGGGCATTTGCCCAGCATCCCTCTTGTCTTTGCACGCTTTTAAATGTATAATCTGAAAGGTAAAAATCAAGACATCTATAACTGTATGAATTATGATTATATTTTCTAAAAATTTTCATGTGCAAGTGGTTTTAGAGCTTGTGGCCAGGTCTTGTGCAAATCCTGTTTTAGGTGAGGAAGTTATTTATACTAAACAGCAAGACAAGTATTTTATAAATTTAATAAATAAGTTTTTATCTTGGGATTGATCTTTCTTCTTAGTCCTTTTCTTTCTGTTGCAGGCATCTGTATGGAACACTTGGCTCAAACTCACAGAAGGCTGCAAAAATAGTTCTTTTGAGCATCATTGCCTCCATGGTTTTTGTGTTGATCTACCTGGGCTCAGGTCCACATATGGTGGATGAAGAGGGTAGAGTCAAAGCCTAGAGGTTACAATCCACTTACACAGCAAGTATGTAAACACATCAGATGAAAATACCAAGAGAACATGACCCTCAATTCCCACCCCATCAGGTTCAGAGATGAGTCTCTGACAGAATTCACAACCCAAAATATTTCATTAGCTAGAGGTATCTGACACAGCCAAGATAGGCTCAAAATTTTCCTGAGGCTGGAGTGATACAGCTCCTACAGTCAGACACTGAAGCACATCCTATGTGGTAGATAAAGAACCAGGAGAAAACAGAAATTTTCTGTGTTGACATCTGAAGATGGATATGTCAAATTGTTTGTAAAAATGATGATGCCAAAGTGAGTAGGCAAGATAGAATAACATGAAAAAAGAGCTGCAGGATGTAGGACTTCAGACGCGTTTTCACTCAAGGATCACAAAATGATGATGTTTCTTGTTGCTGGGCTTAAAATTTTGCATGGAATTGAGAGCATGATAGCAGAAGCATCATAAGTTCAGGGACATAACATCTTAGGAGGCTGACAGACACATGTCATTCCTCTGACTTGCATTGCTTGTTTTTGGTTTGGTTTGGTTTGTTGTTTTCTAAATTGAGACTTGAAAGAAATGTTCTCTGTCATAAACTGAACCCTAGGGAAGTTTCCTCCATTTATTAATATGCTCTTTTTTAAACAGAAGTAGCATGAGACTACTTATCTGAAATAGTTATCTGTTTTCATCCTGAATTTTCACAAGTCTTGACAATTAACCTTGAATGAATATTTTAAAATGCATGTTAAACTTCTTAGAAGTTTTGCTGGCCATGGCATAAGCTTCAGTATTACAACTGGCCTGCTGTAATTAGGAAACAGATATCAAAATCCTATGACAGGGACACCTGAGGTAGCATATTAAATATTTATTCAGAGCAACACATTAAGCACAATAATGTAGACAGTGAGTTATTCTAATTAGATATCCACAATAGCCAGTTTTTCAAATCTGAACATTAAACACTTCATGTGGCACAAAGAATGTATTTATGAGGAATATAAGGATTTTCTTCTTCTAAGGGAAGGTTGAGAAAATTAATTTTCTCCTATTTGCCTTAGTAAACAATTTAGTTGAGATCAAAGCACAGCAGCTTGCTAGTCTGGGATAGTAAACCTTGTTTATGTGCCATGGCATGTTACTTTTTACTTAAGTGCTAAGAAATTGATAAGTATCAGACATTAGAGCTCACTTTCTTCTGTCAATTACTTTACTTTCTAGATACACAGAAGTTACTTCTAACTCATATAGAATTACTCATGACAACAAATATATTCTAATACATTTTTTCTGTATTCAGTTATGGTTCTTATTACCTACCTACTGTAGATGTACAAGACCTCTCTGTACACTGAGAAGATTAAAAGAATGTTTTAAAGAGTACTCAAATCCAGCAATGAAAAGTCTGACAGTTACTTTTCAGGGCATCTCCATATACAACTACTCTGTGCAGTTCCTTTCTCATTTTTTGTTGTGTATACCTCTTTTGTATTGCAAGTCTTTATTGTCAAGGGAGAATTGACTGGATTTTCAGGTATGGTTTTGTGGAAAAGTACAGAAATACTTCTGTGTAATTTGCATCTTGATCCAATAAGTTCAGTCTAAATGATAAATTAATCTTTGTCACTACTCAAGCTAATTTTACTATACTTTTCTAATTAAAAGCCATAGAGAAGAGTTAATTTTCAACAGATTCCTTCAGAAACTTTCAGAAAAAGACAAAACCTGAGAAATACTCATCACAAAATCTGTGTGTTACAAGAAAAAAGACCATTGTCTCTCACTTCTCTCAGTGCACACCCAAACTAGACCCTCAGTTGTGGATTTTGTTCTGACCAGAAATTACAGTACAAAATAGTTTTGTTAATAATAAAAGTATAGCACAAAGCATGACAGAAGAAGTGGACACCTGCTATGTGCACTTTATTGAAGTCATGGTATCATAGAACCAATTGTGTTGGAAAAGACCTCCAAGATCATCAAGTCCAACCCTTGGTCCAACTCCAGTCCATTTACCAGATCATGGCACTCAGTGCCACGGCCAATCTCATCTTAAAAACCTCCAGGAATAGAGGAACCACCTCTCTGGCCAGCCCGTTCCAATGCCTGATTACTCTCTCTGGAAAGTATTTTTTCTGCTATCCAACTTAAATTTCCCCTGGCAGAGCTTGAGCCCATGTCCTCTTGTCCTGTTGCTGAGTGTCTGGGAGAAGAGACCAACCCCCATATGGATAGAACTTCCCTTCAGGTAGTTCTAGACAGTGCTGAGGTCACCTCTAAGAATTCTCTTCTCCAAACTAAACAACCC
>VWZD01003832.1:80991-93175 GCA_013396695.1 Sakesphorus luctuosus | reverse complement strand
TCCCCACATCACCATAGGCAATTTAGAGCTTAAGTCACTCCAGCAGTACACCTATCTGGGAGGTATCATTTCCTCAGACGGTAAGATCAACAAAGAGGTAGATAACAGGCTAGCAAAGGCAAACAGAGCCTTCGGAAAACTCCATAAAAGAGTCTGGTCCAATAAACACCTGAAGAAAAGTACAAAGATTAGTGTCTACAGAGCCATTGTACTGTCTACTCTTTTATGTGGGTCTGAATCATGGGTCATCTATCGCCACCACCTGCGGCTTCTCAAACACTTCCATCAGCGCTGCCTCCGTTCAATCCTAAACATCCACTGGTCTGATTACGTGACCAATGTGTCCATTCTTGAACAGGCAGGGGTCACCAGTATTGAGGCCATGCTGGCGAGAACACAGCTGTGCTGGGCAGGGCACGTCTCCAGGATGGAGGATCACCGCCTCCCGAAGATTGTGCTTTTTGGTGAACTCGCCACCGGCTGCCGCAAGAGAGGAGCCCCAAAGAAGAGATACAAGGACTCTCTGAAACAACACCTCAGCCTTGGCCATATTGACTGCCATCAACAGTCCACTCTGGCCTACAATCAGGATTCTTGGAGATACACTATTCACGACGCTACCGCTTCCTTTGAGAATGCACGCAGAGTCAGTCTCGAGGAAAAAAAGACAATGCAGGAAGAACCGTTCCTCACCAATATCACCTAAAGAGATGTTCCGCTGTGCCTTTTGTGACTGGACCTGCCTATCCCATATCGGCCTTTTTAGCCACCAGCATGCTTGCAGCAAGCGTGGGTAGTACCCTTCTCAAATCTTCGTTCGCAAAGCCTAGCCATGATGATGATGATGATGATGACATGTACCAATTCTTTACTCTGAGAATTAGTAATGTGCTTCCCCCTTCGTATGAGTAATATAAAACAGGGCAACTCTTGGTTTATTGCGTGAAAACTATAACTGGCACCTATTTGCTTGCTATTTTACTACCACTCTCATTATCTTGGAGGCCCTCCTCTGGACTCACTTCAACAGGTTGCTGTCCAGCCTGTACTTGGGACCCCAGAGCTAGGTACAGCACTCCAGGTGGGAGTCATGAGAGCAGAGCAGAGGGGCAACACCACCTCCCTTGACCTGCTGGCCGTGCTGCTTTTGATGCAGCCCAGGACATAGCTGGTTTCTCAGCTGCAAGCTCACATTGCCAGCCATGTCCAGCTTCTCACCCAACAGCACCTCCAAGTCTTTCTTGGCAGGGATGCTCTTGATCTGTTCAACTCCCAGGCTGGATTGATACCCAACCCCGGTGCAGCACTTTGCACTTGGTCTTGTTAAGCCTCATGATATTCCCATGGGCCCACTTCTCAAACTTGTGCAGGTCCCTCTGGATGGCATCCCATGCTTCAGGTGTGTCAACTACATCACCTATAAATATATATATGTACCTAGTTGCTTGAAGAGATCAGGACAACTGAAATGTTTAAAGATATATTTTCCATTTCTGCACTGCTGGTACACTAGTTTCTTTGTACAAGGATTGTCTGTTGCTTTATCGCTGTGGAAAGATTGATAATATAAGCCTCTGGAAATTTACACAGTAGAAATATTCCTTACACTTCCTGTTATAGGAATCCTTCAATTATAACAAAAGTGTTCAGTCTTCATTAGTGATTTGTTATGTAGGGAGTTTTGGCCGTGTGCTTGTTTTTCCTTACATTCAGAAATCCTTTGTAAATTATACTGAATTTACAGAATAATTGAAATTATAAAAACTGAAGTAACTTTGAACATGTGGTACACAGATCATCAGCAGTATTTTGATTATGAGCTTTATTATTTGGCTGAGGAAGGAATTCAAGAGGCATAAGGCTATCAATCTTATGTTCTCTCCAATTTCATGAGAAAAAGATATTTCCTGTAGGGATTTTCTGATTAGTTAACTATCTTTATTCCCTTAACCATACCCATGAAAAGCCCATGTATTCCTCTGCACAGTAATTGTGCAATACCAGTCATATTAGAAGTCAATATAATCTTTGGTAATGACAATGGATTTCTTCTTTGGCTGGAGAATGTGAAATGTTTCTATGGTTCTCCCAGTATGGGAGGAAAAATAGATCCAGCCATTAAAGACCAGTAGGAAAAAAACCTACAACCTACTAAAGAACTTAGGGAAGATGTCACCTGGGAGACAAATGTTAAAGCTCTTGTGATACAGTCTCAAGACCTGAAGACCTGAAGAGCAGATGTGAACCTTAATTTGTACAAAGTAAATAAATTAACATATTTGTGCA
The DNA here is from genome assembly GCA_013396695.1 of Sakesphorus luctuosus. Classification (NCBI taxonomy): domain Eukaryota; kingdom Metazoa; phylum Chordata; class Aves; order Passeriformes; family Thamnophilidae; genus Sakesphorus; species Sakesphorus luctuosus. The sequence goes on along the minus strand of VWZD01003832.1, from coordinate 90,889 downwards.
ATGGAAAACCCCCAAACAGCTAAGCCAATCACTGCCTAGAAAACAAGTATCCGTTGCAGACAAAGCAGTAAGAATCACTTCAGTTAGTTTGTTCATTTGGATGAGTTGGAAATAAAATAGCTTACATCCTTTGGTGGATACTAAAGCAAGTTTTGTTGGTTTGGTTTTTTTTAAAAAAAGAAAGAAAATATGGAAAATGCACTATACAAAAATAGCTCATTTCTCACATTTTACAATGGCATTAAGTTGTTTCATTTTCTCTGTCTTTGAATAAAAGCTACATTTAGAGATGAGGAAAATCCTCTGTCTTGGGTGGTGAGAATGGCATTGCAAAATTTGTCTCAACAATAGATAAGAACATTTGAGTTGGGTGTACAACCAAGAGAGTTTTCTTTTATAAGCAGCAATTAACTGTCTTATTTTAAATTATTAAAAAAGCATTAAAAATATTTTTTTAGTACTGATCTACTATGGAACAGACCCAATCTCAAACTTCATTGTCTACATATTTTCTAAATTTTTCACCTCTGATGGTGGAAAAATACAATTCATCAGTAGAGAAATACGTCTTATCAATGTATTTATCTTCACACTCAAATAGATTTAATTTACAATAGAGATTCCCCTGTTCATTACTTTTTTTTATACTGTTCAAGTCACAAAACCTGAAAGATTTTTATTTTCTTTTGAGTGCATAAAAAGGAAACTGACAAAGTATTTCCTAGAGTTGATGGTACATTAGGATGGCTGTTTCCAGCTGTCACAGGTTTTCTTCTGGCATAGTAACCTCCTACCATTGGAGGGAGCCACAAGCACTTGTTCAGAAATTCTCTTTCATAAGTCTCTGGTTTGAAGAAGTCAACTTTTTCAGCACTGCAGTGATTGAATTATACACTAAAATGCTGCAGCATGCTCCACTTCTCTTAATAAAGATGAATTCTAAAATATAATGACCTGCAGTCATACTTTAAACTTAGAGCAAGTTATATTTGGTGCTTATTTTAATATTTTTATAATGAGCAATAAGTTTATTTTATAAAGCTACTACATATATCTTTTTCTAAAGACAGACATAAAAAGAATGTGGTAAATTAAATTAAATATTTTTTACTTTTGAATTAAAATGAAAGCAATATGGAAAAATGTTTTATTTTATTTGGATTTTTTTAAATGTAATTTTACCTATGCACCACGGTGTATAAAAATTTTCCTCTTGCATGGTTATCTAGTGATATGGGAACAAAGTATAACAATATTGAATATAGTGCCAAATAAAATACTAGATTCTGAACTGCTGCAAATAAGATCAGTTGAGGATTCATAATGCCCATATCTAACATTTAGAAATGTTTTCCTATTTTTTTGTCTTAGATTACATGTAACCAACACACAGGTAAAGAAGGCCAGAAAAACCAGAAAATTAGCTAACATAAGAACTCACCAAGGCTGTGCTCTAATTAAGTTAAACACTACACATAGAGAGAAAGAAAAAAATAAATTAATCCAGTTTGTATTCCAGCTTGCAAAGATTTCTCCTCTATAATTCAAAATAACTGTGTATAAAAATAAAAAAGGCTATGAATTCTAAAGTGTTTTCCATTCACACAAGGCTAGATTATAGCTTGGTCTGTGCTTCCATATAGAGAAATAAGGAAAACTAAAGTAGGGTTTCTAGGCACAGTGTGAGAAACTGGTATCATGTGTTACCACCCATTACTGCTGCCTGAGGAAACTTTGGCTGATGTCTACAGTGACAGCCATGCTATTGCTGTGTCACAATACCAGCACAACATGAATTACCTTAATTTATGGGTATAACTTATTTCCATGTCACCAAGTTATCATTATAGAAATGTTAAAATGTCTCAACTCAGAATTGCCACAGACAAAATCCCTCTGTTCTGGAAGGAGTCCTTTTTCTCCTGCTGAATAGATCCACTGAAGTTCTGAGTTGACTCCATCAGAAAATCAGAACAACCTAGACCTAATGGGTATCTAATTACTTTTGACCTTTTCTTTGTGTTTGGAAAATCAGGGCTTTTTCAGTTAGTAAAAGAGTAACAACTAACACTTTGGATTTCAAATGTTAGTGATCCCAGGATTATCCAGGTAGTCTGTAGTAGAGTTTCACTGCAATCAGGTTACAGCTATTCTTTTGTAGTACTCCAGGCTTAATGACATAAAATGGACGTGTTAATTTCTTCTATATGTTAAGATAACAGTATATTCCAAGAAATTAAACTGTTTGTCACTGTGCGTAACTTGCCAGCAAGGTATTGTGTGTGTTCTCCCAGCAGACACCTCTGAGAATAGACTGTTGCTGTCCTTGATGTGCTTTGAGATAGGCAATAGGCAAAGTACAAACACAAACAAGATTGTTTATAATACTGCCTCTGCTTTTCATCAGGTCTCACTCTTTCAAAATGTCCTGGTTTTAAAAAGTAGCCAAAATAGGAAAATTTAGCAAAGAACATTTAGGACTGTAAAATTTTCATGTGTCAGATTCTCAGCATTCAACCCAACAAATAAAAAAAAAAAATCTTAGTATCACAGGATAATTCCTGCAGGATGGAACCTTGTGGGGTGTCTAATACAACCTCTTGTTTCCAGCAAGGACATCTTTGAGGTCAGACCACATTGCTAAGGGCTTTATCTTGTCTGTATTGAAAACCCCAAAGAACAGAGACTGCACAAGCTCTCTAGATACCCTGCTAAACTTGACTGTACCAAAAGCAGGAGAGCTTTTCATTCTCTCCTATCTGAATCCTGTTGTTTCAGTTCTTGTCTGCATGCACTATGTGAATGTCTTTTCTTAGTAAAAATATCAGATTGACATAGATTGTTACTTCCTGAAATCTGCGCTGGTGGGAACTGAGCTACTTGGGATTGGTTTGTTTCCTTAATCCTTCTGCAAAAACGTTTTCAATGTTTATTGAAGCCAGTACTGATTCTGTAGTTTTGTAGAGAAATAGAAGATGTCACTGCACTGTAAAGTAGCCTTACGTAGCCTAATATCCTTAATGTTGACTTAATAAGTCCTTCACTTCCTCTAACAGTCATTTGCTTCTCTGTGCCTCAAACTTGACTACAATGGGTCTAGCTTTTCTGCTTTATGAACTGTCAGCCTATGAACTAACTTGCACAACAGAAAACCCATGAGAAGTTGTGTGCCGAAGAAATTGAACTCTCTTTCACTATGTTGCAATTATGTATTTAGGAAACTCAACTTTTCTGATCAGCTGTTTTGTTCATATGGCACTTGAAAAACTCCTATAAGGCACTCCGTAAGAATTTTCCCAAATCTGTGAGTATCTTCAGGATAAAGACGAAGATCTTGTTTGTCATTTCTGCATCAGAACACAGTTTCTGAATGGAGCTTGGTGCATGTCTTGGGTAGAGCTGGCAAAATGACAACTGCCCAATACAGAGTCAGCCTCGCTCCCTCTGGCCAAGAAAAGGGAGAAGAGGAAAAAAAAACACAACAACTTGTTTAAACTTAAACTAACTATATATATTTATACAGAAAAGAGAAAATTAAAAGAAACTACAATATAACACAAACTTACACAAGTTAGATATAACAACAATTTTCTACCTCCCACTGGAAACAGATTTCATCACTCTAGATCTATAAGCACCCCAAAAGACACCCAGAAAGAAACAGAAAGTATAACAACAAAATATTTCTACTTACCTGAACTCAAACAAAATGCAAGTAGTGGGAGCAGCAGCAGGGCCCACTCCAGCAAGACAGCAGCTGCGTGTCTTGCCTCTACTTCGGCCATGATGGAACTGAGTGAACACCTCCTACTCCTGTATTCATATCTCAGGTTTGCATCATCTGGTATGAAATATTTTTGGTTGCTTAAATCACGTGATACCTGTCTCTCCTAATCTATGTAGATTCTCTGAGCCTGCTAATTTGAGGCCTTGCTAAAACTACCACAGGGCAATACTACAAACCAATCATTGAAGGCTGAAAATTTGCCAATCACAGTAGCAAGGAAAAGGGTAAAACATTACTCCCATGTGGTCAGTGGCTACACTTGATGACTAATATGACTGATTCAATATTTCCATGTACCATCACAGAGTATCCTGAGTTAAAAAGGTGCCACAAGGACCATCAAAATCCATCTCCTGGCCCTGAACAGGACCACGCCAAGAATCACAGCATCTGCCTTAGAGCATTGTCCAAGCACTTCTTGAACTCTGGCAGGTTTCATGCTGTGACCACTTCCCCAGGGATCTTGATCACTTGAGCTACACCTACTGTTTTTCTTAATATTTTGGACTCTAATTAATCTTTAAATCAAGATAAGGAAGATTTTTTTTCCAACCAGATAAACAGACAACCAATAATAAGAATGAAAATTCCAATTTATTTGAGTAATCTACCATCGACAAATATTATCATTTGGCACCAGAGTTTTCTGCAACAAAGTTCCTTTATTCTGTACCAGAACAACGGTGCAGCACAACACTAATAAATTATAGTGGTTATTTATCCTATGTGTAGGATAAAACACATTTTCTGCTTGGTAAGATAACTGGTAAAATTGTGTTGGAAGAAAATCATCCCTCCATGTTCACCTCAATTTTTAAAAGCTTACAGTCAGATTTATAATCTCTCTCCAAAAAGGATTACATTAAGAATCTAATGCCTGAACTAATTCAGACTGTGATTTTTTTGTTTTGCTTCTCAAAATACATCACCATGTTTCCTTTGTTTTTCAAAATATGGAACAAGAAATCTTCAGAAAAAGACATAGCTAAGAAAGACTGAAAAAGCTGTGGACCAATTCTTTGGAAAACAAGCAAAAAACCTACCTAAATCTGATGAGGAATGTTGTGTATATATATTTGATCTTGCATAAGTTTCCCAAGAAACACTGAGGTAATCACTGATTTATAAAGTGCTGTATGGTTTTTGAAGATAAAATGTCACTTCAAACATACCCCAATATATATTTGAGAGACCTTTTCAATGTCTTTATAGGGATGCACCTTATAAACGTGGACTACTCTGTAAAAGTTCAAGGATGACCATCATTTCAGGTGTAGAATGATGACTAAAAGCTATGTTGAAAGCATACGAAGTGCTTTGCACTCAGTTCTTCATATGTGAACAAAAATGATGAAGGGCCTTGAGGGGAAGCTGTATGAAGAGTAACTGAGGTCAATTGGTCTGTTCAGCCTGGAGGAGACTGAGGGGAGACCTCATTGCAATCTACAGCTTCCTCATGAGGGGAGGAGAAGAAGCAAACACTGGGCTATCTGCTAACCTGAGGGAATGGCCTAAAGTTGTGTCGGGGAGGCTTAGGTTGGATGTTAGAAAAAGGTTCTTCACCCAGAGGGTTGTTGGGCACTGGAACAGGTTCCCCAAGGAAGTGGTCACAGCACCAAGCCTGACAGAGTTTAAGAAGCATTTGGACAACACTCTCAGCCACATGGTGTGGCTCTTGGGGATGGTCTGTGCAGGGCCAGGACTTGGACTTGATGATCTTTGTTGGTCCTTCCAACTCAGAATATTCTGTGACTTTCAGAAAAAGGTTTACTTCTATCTTTCCACATTTTTTCCTAGAAAAGCACCAAACAAGTCTAGAATAAGGAGCTAAAGAAATAATATATAACAGAAAAAAATAAACCAACATGTTACTGATAAACTGGGGTTTTATTCACCTGCTCATAAAGATAGTAAGGCATGGTCTTTTTAAGCTCTGTTGTGGGTTTTTTCCTCTGACAGGAGAATGCTTCCAAGAATTTGGAGATGATGGAAAGAAGATCTGATAACTTCTTATTAGATCTAAAAAAAAATATGACATTCAAAATTGTATTTCTTGATTTGCTGTGTATTGCAATTATGCAGAAGCTATTTAGACTGACAAAATGGCTTTCAACAAATCACCAATGAAATAATTTTCACAAAAACCCCATCATGACTAATGTTTTAAGGAGGCAGGTGAGCCTTTCAAAAAGAACCATCAGGTTGTCAGTCATAAGGTAGAGCCTCTCTAAAGAGCTTGAGATTCTAGAGACTCAGATGATGGCATTTAGTGCTACCACCAATAATACACCAGACTGCACCATCAGCATTCTTCCCTATGCCATGGGAGAAGGCACATCTACCAACCTTCTTACTTATTAGATTCCAAAGCAACTCTCAGATCTGTTTATAATAACTCTGCCCATTGCAGACAGCCCCTGTAACTTCCAGCTATCCTGAGATAAAATGGCATTAAAGACAGCAGGAACTGTAACATAAAGGCTTGTGTCATTCCGCATGTAGTCTCAAACCCATGGTCTTAGGTAGATGTCCCTCACACTAAAGTAGTCTATACTCAGTTGATTTTCTCCTTGCCTCCTCAAGTCTAACATTTTAGACCTGTGTGTACTAAGAAAAATCTTTGAAGTCCAATGTACCTATTATTCTAACAGTATGGGATATTTGAAGACATTTAAAAAATATTAATTAAATCTTTATGTCTGTTTTTTAAAAAAGTCAATAGAGCTATCAAAGAAGGCAATGTTAGCAAGCCAAAGACCAATCGCTATAATCTATTCCTTCAATATTACATGACAACACACTGTGGTTATATGAAGGCATACAAGCTTTGGGCAAATGATTTCTTTAATAATTTAAAGATTTTTTCAAACTACTATATCAAAGTGGTACCTCTGAGTATATAAATTTTAAAAAGTAAGATAATGAAAACATGCTTAACTTACAATATTGTTTCTCAGGCTGAATGTCTTTTGAACAAACTCATTCAAAGCAAAAAAAAAAATTAAGTTTAATCAAGGGTGGTTCTTTGTCATATTATTACTTTCCCACAAGACTTATTTAATTTTAATTATGTTATAATGTGCTTAATAACAAGAACTGGGTTTTAATGAAAATCTTGTCAGAAAAAATGCTTTAAGGGGGATCTTTGATTTCTTTTTAATACCAAATATAGATATAGCATATAATGCAGTTGTACTTTGTAGCCTTTAGCAAAAGAATCTGTTACTACACTGCTCATTTCCTTTCCACAAAATAATTTTGCACTTGAAAGACTCACACTGCTGTGCTTGTAAGAATTCTCTTATGCAGCTAAAGAGAAATGGTTTTGCCATATTACGTGCATCCAAGAAGCTCCAAGTGCCTTTCAGCTGTCGCTTCTCACGGTGTCTGATACCTTCTCCCCCACTTCCCACACATGTCACAGTTATTTTCCACGGAGTGTGAGAATCTCTGTTGCAACATAAGCATTAACAGAAAAGCCCTTAGAAAGACTCCATTTGAAGGTATTATGGTATTAAGTGGTTTAGGTGTTTGGATTCAATGGTAATGGAACAGGCTGAGAACATGAACAGAGAAGGGGAAAATACTTAATGCATCTTATAGAGCAGGGTGAGCTGACACGTGGGAGGGAGGCTGAAAATTTACTCCAGTTGCAATTATAAAAGCTACACGGGAAGAATCCTTCCACAGCACAACATTGCTGGAAAATAAGGCAGCTGGTTGAAGTTCGGGTTTGGTGGAACACAAAGGGACACAGAATCAGTGTCACTTTCCATCATGTTCATACATCGCTGGACACAAGGAGAGATGAGCTGGAGGGCGTGACATTGGATGACAGAAACTCCACAGCTTATGCAGATGGCCTCTCACAACTGCCTAATAAGCTTGGATTGACCTTGATTCTCCCTACTATCCTACAAGTTTGGGGTGCTCAGCTTAGATCTGCAAAAATTGCCATGAAGGCAGAGCACTTGTAACTGAGCAAAGAGAAAAGACAGAAGTATTGAACAGCATTAGTGGTGGAGCTGAGAAGTCAATTTTCACACGTGTTTAGGAAACTCGATCAGTGCTGACAGTTCTATCAAGGATGACATAAAAATGAGATAAGCCTCAGGCACAAGCATGCACAAAAAAAAAGTAGAGGAAGTAATGGACTGATAAAAACATTATGTGTGAGAAAGTTGTACTTCAGGACTAAACTAACCTGCCAACAGGATTTTTCTTTTTCTTAATAAAAGCCCAGTACATAGCAGCTCTTCCCTTCTGCTCCTTTCTGCTTTTCACATTCTCAATTGGGTAAAGCCACATATGTTTGAAAAAGAAGAAAAATCTCAAGAAAAGCTCAATGCAAACAAACAAACAAGAAAAAAGGAAAAATAGATAACATATATAACATTATTTTTCTGTGGTTCTATGTTTTTATTCCTTCTCACACTTAAAAACAAACAGAAAGTACCACTCTAAAGAACCAAAACCTATATCAAGTGATTCAAGCAGCAAAGTTAAAGTCTAAGAAAGTTAGATATAGATTTATTATCATATAGATCCTTACTTCTAAGTAAGTGTGGAAGGAAGATAAGAAGTTTATGGCAAGAACTCTGTAGACTAAAGGCTTTCAGTAAAACCACTTATCCTCCCTGACAAAGAATTCTCTAACAGGAAGAGTAACTCCAAAATCTATGTTTCCACAATATTTTTACGCATTTTTTAAAGCTGGAAGGTTAAGAAAAGTTTTAGTGAAATAGGTCAGAGACATCCATATACCTATAATATAGATGCATTTATATGAATGAAAGTGCAGATTCTAGTTTGATTTCTGTCTCAAATTCTTTTCAATTTCCCTTCTTTCATTGTCCCCTTCATTCCATCTTGACTCCCACCCTCAGGCCACTTATGTATTTTGCACAGACCTTGCTGATACTCCAGTCTGGACTCAATGATGGTTTTAATAATTAATAACTGAGCTATTCTTTTAACTCATTTTAAACGAATGAGACAAGATAAATCATTTGCCCGAAGGAGAACATGATACAGACAGAAGAGATTTTACATGTGGGAAAACATATGTTTCAACACTTTAGGCTTCTATATTATTTGACAGAACAAATCAGGAACAACACGGGCTGCTAACTTGTCAATAACAGTCTTGATGTTGTTGACAAGTAAATCCTATCTGTGATAATATGACAGACACCTTTCAAAAACCAGAGCCTTCAGAAAATTTGCTATTCAGAGAGATTTAACAGTGACCACCCACTGCCTCAGTTGACACTAACACGGCAACTAACACCTAGGCCCCTTTCCTGCATATGTGTACTTTCACAAGAAGAGTGGTGTCTGAGATCTAAAATATTGTAATATTTTCTTCACATTTTTATTTACTTAATATTTCATTGGCTGGCAACTGTGGTACATTTATACTAAACACCTTTACCTACATATGATAGGAATCCAGGTAGGTATCTATAATGTCTGAAGAGGTGATGCTGTCAACCACAATTGCACTGAAATTATTCTATATATTCTTCTCTTGCCCAGTCTCCATGATGATTCCATGGGGCTGTATATAAAAAAATTCATGCATACTTCAAGTAGTGTTTCAGATATTTTAACTCATGGTTTATTTTGGAAACATCACATGTGGACATTTAAAATATAGATACGGGAAGGGGGGGGGCGGGATAGAATATAAATGACTTTTAATAGAAAAATCTATTGAACTCTTGTGCTAAATAGTTTCATTATATCAGTGCAAGATTTATATAGATTTTCTCTGATTCCTTGATGGAAAATCCCCACCAGTAGATACTAAATGTCACATAGTATCTGATTTGAAATGTCATCAGTAAGCACAGTACAGTCAATGCTGAATTATTGCATCATTACTATCAAGAGATGAGATGTTACTATCATTCACTGTGCACTCAAATTATTCAGGCCAGTTGAATATCATATTTCCCATTTGCAATATGCCCCTTGTCATTGTACTGCTTGCAGTATTTATTTGCTCTATCTCTACATATCATTACAATAAAAATCACAATTGCTGTGTATCAGTTCCTTAAGTCCTTCTCTGACATCCTGAAACATCCTACCAACAAAAAAAAAAAA
>VWZD01003832.1:37881-80558 GCA_013396695.1 Sakesphorus luctuosus | reverse complement strand
TAATAACAAGAGCATTTTGTGATGGTACTTAAAGCTTTCCAGAATGGCAAAATCAAGTATTTAAACTTGTAAAATCCTAAGAATTATAAAGTGAAAATGTATCGAAACAATTAGTTAACAATGAAGTTTATATCAAACTAATCTCCTGATGACTCATCTTTCTGCACATGCTTTGGCATGGCTGTTCTGTTTCACTAGCTGGTTTGCTCTACATCTCAGTTACCTCTAGTCTACTGTACCCAAGCTACAGTCTTACTTTGTGCTACTTCAATGGCAATTTCATAAAACCAGTTTTCCACAAGGTTTGTTGGTTTTGTTGTTGGGGGTTTTTTTCTCTCTATCATATTCTATATATTTCTAAATGCAGTCATGGCATATAACTACATATGGCCATTGCTACATAACTGTTGAGACAAGTGTTAATTCTAACATCACTGTGTATCTGTATATAATTATGTAACCAAAATGTGAAATGAATTAATGTATAGATCTTTAAATATTCATAGAAAATAAGAATCTACTTGAAACTGAGTGATAGCAGTTTTCATAAATAATGATGAAAAGATAAAGAATTGAAAATCAATTTCCATGTCATAGCCTGTGCTGCTGCAATGCTTCATACTGTCACTGCATTTAGAACTACTGCCAGTTCATTACTTGGCAGAAGAAGTAGAAGGCAAGCATGACATACCCTATATTGATAAATTCCATTTCAAGTTCAATCACAATACCAATCACATTAAATGCCAACATCTACTGGTCTAAATGGTATCATTACATGGCGTCATTCTACATGTATCTAATACAAAATTACCATACACTTCTAAAAACTGAAGAGCTAATCAGATGCCATCACATATGTAGAGCTAAAAATCTACTGTAGCCTTGTGAAAATCAGGATCCCTAGAGCACAATAATTATGCAGCAGGGATCTTGTATCCTACCAGAACAGAAAATATGAGAGGTAATGCAAAATACTTGAGTCCATGGGACCAAATGGGATACATTTGAATGTGTTAAGAGAGCTGATCAATGTTATTGTCACATCTTTCTCAGTCATTTTTGAAACATCATGGTCATTGGGTCAGGAAAAACGTTATACCTATCCTGGAGAAGAGCAAGAAAGAGGATTCCTGGATCTACAAGTGGATCAGCCTCCACTTAGTCCGCTGGATATTTACAGGGCAAATTTTGGAAGTAATTTCTAAGCACATGCAGTAGAAAGTGATGGTTCAGAACAGTCTGGATTTACCAGGCTCAAATGTTGCCTGTTTCCAATGACAAGACAAGTGATTTTTTGGATAAGGGGCACATAGGATACATATTGCTTGCCATGACAATACTGAGGCCTTGGCTACTGTCTTCCATACTATTCACATAGTCAAAATGGTGAGAACCAAATGAGTTGGATATTGAAGGTATCATGATGACAATAAATATTAAAAAAAAAACTCAAGCAGGACAAAAGAAGCAAAACCCCCACAGTAACTAGTTCTTTGGAGAATACCTTTTGAAAAAGAACTGTTTCTTGATATTTATCTGCCCTAGCCCCAGCTTTGTGCTTCAATACAATGAAATTTTACCTGCTTCCACAGGAACAGGTTTAACTGTACTCTCAATATTTTATCACATTCCCACTGCTCTATTTGTTTCTAAAAATTTTATTAGTGTAGGAAAATCAATGTATAAAATGTACTTGTACAAAGTGTTGTTTGTATTTTAATGCATTATTAAACTTTACTGCTGCATTTTCTGAACAGTTAATATAACACATAATCATCACACAAAAGTTGCACTCAAGAAACACTTGACTCTTGATTCGTAGCTTGTTTTTCTAGATGCTTGACTATTGAAATATCTAAGTCTTCATCTTAACCAATATGTAAAATAGCACCAGCCAAATCCTTCAGACTAACCTCTTAAATCAGTTAAGTATGTGATATTGTCAAAAAGAAGGAACTGAAAATTCAACCACTGAAATATCCTAATAGCTTTTAAATAACAGAGCCAAAAGTTCCCTTACCTAAAAGCATGTTTACCTATGTTTCTTTTAAATGGCATGTCATATCTCTTTCTTCAATTTCAAATTTCCAACAGCAAGGAAAATAGCAGCAACAGACTTGATTATTAAAATATATGAAAACAAAATAAAGTTTCAGTGTGTACTTTAACTTGCTGTTACAGAGCATTCATTTCTGACGTTCTTCCTTAGCCTGTCCTGAATGAAATTGCTGGCTGATCTTTCAAACTCAAGGTAAATAAAAAGGGTGGCTACTAGCTAAAGAGGCCTCTTTAAAGCCTCTCAGCATTCACAGGTCTCACTGATAATCTGTAATAGAAGTGATCTCAAAATACTGGGAATTTCATTCTTGAGTTTCATAAAATGAAAAGTTAAAAAAAAAAAGAGAGCACAAGTGAACAACTGAGAGAATCCGCCCTTTTACAAGGTTAACTTGCAGAAAAGCAGAATGAATGCTCACAAATTGTAAAAACTGTCATTTGGCAGAGAAATACAAAAAACATTCTGAAGCAGTCTTACATTTTATTCTGCATGCTTAAACTGACTACCAAGTCAACATTTGCATAGCTGTGAACCACACAAAGTATGTGCTTGTCCAGATACACAGATAAGGAGCATGAGGTAGGAGCAGTGGGTAACTGGGTCCATGATAATACACAGAAAATAGGTGTACTTTCTTTTATTTGTGATGTCTTTATTGGGTAAAGACTTCTGTCCCCAGAAATGGTAATTTCCCAATATAAAGAAATAACTACTACTGTTCATGTTTAGTTGTTTTGTAGTTTCAAATTCATGGCTAGTTCATTGGTTAGTAGTAGGGCTAATAATCCATATTTTTACCTTGAGTGTCAAAATTCTAAGCTTTTCCTCTGTGTGTTTACAGTAATACACACATTCCTATGAAATGTATTCCAACCAGAAATACTTCTGTTCAATCACTCTAAAACAAAAGCATTCAGATACTCATTAACATTGAATAGTACAGATGTGAACAAGCATGAAGGTTAATGAAGTATTACTCCATGTTTTGGGGGATACTCCTGCAATGTCTGCCAAAAACTTAGACAGCTGATTTCATATCTGACCGAACAGTTTTAATCCAGGCCTACAGGTCTGAAATCATACCCTCTTAACATTGATATTTGGTTTGTAACAACCGTAATTTATCATTCCACTACGTAATATTCCAAAACATATCAGGAGCCTGGGCTACAATCCCTTGCTGTCATTTGCCTGCTACTGTCATTTGAGAAAGATTACTCTGTTCCATGGAAAAGCTTTAAGGGCTCTGTTCTTGGTAACAAGTAGTAGTGGCTGGGAGTGCCTTTGGAGTACACAAACACCTTTTCTCATCAGCATATCCTGAGATTAAAATTTGTCATATTCCTTTTGTTGTTCATGATCTTCAGCAAAATTCTACCCTGTGTCAGAATATCAATAAGGCAATCACAAAGCCAGTTACTGCTGTAGCAGCTGGAACTCAGACCTTCGATGGGATAAAACAGCACCTATGTGGTACCATGACAACATCAAAGACATGCTTATGGTGTCCTGTATTAAACAAAATAAAGCATGCTCATAGCGATAGAAGTTTTTAAATTAAATTTGGACTCTCGTAACTTTCCAGTTTTTCATTTTATAATCCAATTTCCCTTTTGGCTTTTGGTGGCACACTGGCATGTGTCAGACTTGAGAAGGAAGTCAGCTACCTGCTCAAACTCAGACACTTCCTTTGCTATTTAAAGCTAACTTCTAAGCTTGATGCTGTTTGTGAAATCTAGACCTATACTATTGGCATAATGGATCATATTATACATGGGAACAATGGATGGGAGAGGTTAGAAATAGAAACATTGGCTTTATGACAGATTTCATGGAACATTGTGTAATCTTCTGGTGAGCAGGAAAAGACTAAATCACGTTGTTAACTTGTTAGTCGCATCCTCTAAAAGTTTTCCTAGTTTCAAATATCACCTGGCAAACTATATTTTAGCATTGCTGTATAAGCTTTCTAAAATGCCCATGCAAACCTTTTTCTTTTTTCCAATGCTACTTCACAGAGAAACTGCTTACAGCTCTGCTCAGTCAGCTGAACTGTCTTTGTCCCTTCTATATTTTATGCAGAATGAATAAGCATTTAATCCAAAGGTTGATGTATCAAGTGAACATGAGCCAGAAATATGCCCTTGTGGCAGAAAAAGCTATTTTATTGTCTCTGCCCAATTGCAGTTCCCAGTGCGTATTTTGAACAGCACCAAAGTTTCTTTAGATATTCTTTTATGTTTGTGAGTGCATGAAAATACAAGGGAGAAAGGATACTGTAGTCCTTGCTACACCCAAGCAGTTTAAAATCAAGTCAAAGTACATTTTCAGTTTTTACATAATGGCTGGAACTTTCATTTTCCAATAACATGTTTTTAGAAATACTGTTGTGTGGTCCACCTCCATAGTAAGAAGAATCACAGCATACCTTATGACCTAAGATTTTTTTGTTTCTCTTATGGCTAGGATTAGCTTCAAGTATCTTAGTTTCACTGTTCTGCTCCAGTGTGCTTGCAGCAAGCGTGGGTAGTGCCCTTCCCAAATCTTCGTTCGCGAAGCCTAGCCATGATGATGATTAGTAGAAGGGTGCTGTAATGATGGTAGGAACCTGTAAAAGTGAGCTTGTTGTCATCAGTTCTGTGAGCTCATTACATATAAAAGTCTCTTGTGCCTTTGGATTCATGCATCAGCAAGGACTTCCAACTTTTTCTTATCTTTAAACTTCAAAACGAAATGATCTCTGCCTGAAGGTCAATAGCAATTTCCTAGGTAACTTTTCTAGGACTGTTAGTCTTCTTTCTATGACTCTTAAAAATAAAACTAAATACAAATAATTACTTTTTTTAAACTGTGGAGAAGTCATGCTTCCTTTAAGCTCTCCTTCTGCTTCTTGCAAATCCTTTTTTTCCCCCTCAGTTATGAAGTACATGCAGTCTGTAAGACTGGCAAATTTTTTTTTTCCTTTTAGCACTATAGTTGTTTGTCGTTTTTTGGGGGGCTAATAGTATTGAGAAATAAAAGTATATTTTATGTCTAAAATAAACAGCATAAATAGGTTTAAAAAGTAGTACAGTAATTTTAAAACTAAGACTATTATCATGTCAGCACAATGATGACAGAAAGAAATCTGTCCTCTTCATCAACTCATGGTTTTGGCTAAAAAATTTAAAATGCTGTTGCAAGGATTAATCAGTACAATATGCAAACTGAACCTTTTGTGCTTCTTCTTATCTTTAACACTGAGAATTCCTTTTACTGAATATAGTACTTTGGGGTCAGTAAAAATTCATTGTCTTTGAAAGCAAGTATCCATCAACATGCTTTTACTGCAAATTTTGTGAAAGCCTACATGTGCAGTGAAAGTGAACAGCCAGAATGCTCTGTAGATGATGCATCTATCTGAAGCAGCTGAAGCAGTCTGCCAACAAGCACAGAATTCAGAGCACTTGTGCGATGTATCTGTCACCAGTGGGATGTGTTATGACAGCCGCAGCAAACACATTGAATAGCTAGACTCAACTGCCCATTCTTAACTCTTAAATCACTAAGCTGTTAAGGGCTATTTTGGTGGCTATGGCTTAAAATCTAATTAATTAGTCTTCTTACTTCAAAAGAAATAATACATATGAACATGCTTTTTATTAGATTGAACCAGAATCAATTTACAAGGCAGAAATACAGACAGACCTGTAAGTTACCAGTCCCCTAGTCAGTCAAAAAGTTGCCTAGTACCAAAAAAACCTCTAACTAAAACAAACAACAAAAACCTCAAACAAACAAAAACCACTCCAAACCTATGTTATGAATATTATTTTTGCCTCATACTTTTCAGTTCCTGATCTTGAAATTCAAAATACAAACAATAAAAGTTTCCATGAAAAATAGGAGTTTATAAAAGCTACACCTATCAGTTGTAGCTTTTTAACAAACTGATGCAATATTATCATCTTAATCTCAATGAAACTTTATAAAGATCAAGAAGATAAAAAGGGAGTTGGTTTCCAAATGAAGAGATGCTTCAAAGGTAATACAGTTCTATTGTATCACTCAGAGCTTTTCCTAAAGTTGTGATAAATGTCCACTCACAATGCCTCTGCCTGAAAAAAACCCAAATCTATCACTGTTGTAATTGCAAATGGAAGAAAATGTAGAAAACCCACAATTGATTCACAGAGTTTTTATATTGTCGGAGTTTCAACTGAAAGTAAAAAAAAAAAGGTATTAATTTCATTGTCAGCTTCTAAAGGAGTGAATAACTCAGAATGAAACCATAAATAGCTAAGATAGACATAAATCAAGGAGAGATTACTGAAACCTTACCCCAAAGAGACATTTTAATAGTAATATTTTATGGTTTTACTTATATAATTTAGACTAATATGAGGAAATATAGCATCCAATATTTAATATTATATAACATTTCACCCACTCCAGAAGCAAGGTGAATAGATTCATCACAGGCAAATGAATATTCAGTGTCTGGATGTTATAAAGCCTGATTCAAACAATTGTTTGGCACTTATATTTTAAAGGCCCCATATAAAAAATGTCTTGCGCAGAAAAATAATTTTTACTGTTATTTTCCCCAATGTATCCTATTTAGTTCCATGAGGAAATCCAGAAAGGGAGACTTGCTTGTGGCTACAGAAACAAGGGCTCTGGATACCATATTTGGAAAACAGGGAATGCATTATAACAACAGTGTGAAAGGATCTTGTGAACATGTGAGAGAATAAGGGAAAGGAAATGGAAGAAAAATAATTTATGATGCTATTGTGCTAACCAAGGATTTCTCTGTTCTCTGAAGGAATTGCAGAGGCTTGTTACAGTCCATAAGACAAGAACCAATGTGCAGGATCTCAGCTTTCTGAAATGAGGTCAGAAATAATTTTCTATGTATTGGTCAGAGTGTTCAGAATAAAATACCAATCCAGATCAGTACTGAACCCTGAAGATCAGTTGTAATCTTAACTCTACAATCTTTTCTGTAGGTATTATAGAGAATGACCAAATGTGAAAGTAGCAAGTGAAAAATTTTCCTGTTCATGGAATAGTTCCATTTCCTGAATCAGTCATTCTGCACAGTAGGCATAAGGTGAAGAGTTATAATGGAAGCAATAACCATGCTTGAAGAGTGGAACATCTTCATTAGAGTAAAACATGAGAGCTGGTGTCAGCACCTATCTGGTTGTCTTGCAGAGGAGCAAACCTTAGAAAATGGGTCTCAAGATTTTTTTTTAATGACAGAAGCACTCACTGCTTCTTCCAAATGAGGTAGATAAAGGATGTGAAGTGAATGTGATAAGCTCTAGAGCAGCATCTACTTCAATCCTTAAAAGGCAAAGGCAAAATGCGCTCTTTGTAGTCACTGTTTAGCATAATCAGAGAAGAAGTACAAAGAAATACAAGTGCATTTAGAAAAATGGGATTATCCTTTCTGTCTAAGGAACAGTACCTTATTATGTCAGGTAATGCACTGTGTAAAACTTTTCAAAATAACAGTGAAGTTTTTCCCCTGACTACTCTGCTGAAAGACTGCTTTGTACCTGGTTGCATTGATGCCTGGGAATATTATTATAGTATCTTCTTCCTAGCCTAAATATTTTCAGAAAATATCCACACATATTTCTGACAACATTTTGCATCCTGGGTGTAAGTGCTATGGTAGATTTACAGTGAGACAGTCTCTCTTCTTGATTATCATTTTGCTAAACTGTGCAACTGGGGATGGAGATGTTAAGTCATGAATATATGTTTCCAAAATAAAGTCACTACTTATAATAATTATTTTTCTACATCTGCCTTTCTTAAATAAACTTCTCTAACAGAATTGCAATAATTTTTGTTAACAAAAAGATTTGTCCAGAATAAAAACAAATGAACCTTGCAAAGGCAGTAACTTCCTAAAATGTTTGTCTAGTAAGCTGAGAGAGTATCAAAAGTGAGAATAAATCCAGAGATAAATAAGTACTTTTTTCCCTCCAGTTTTCATCCATTCCAATTTTCTGTCTGCCCCAGCTAAAAAATTCTGTGAGTTTGGACCATATCTATAAAACAGGTTGGTTTTCATGTTGAAGCTAAAACTACAAAATATGTAAGCCTCAATCTTTTTCTACTGAAATGAATCTGAGTCTGAATCTGAATGAGTTACTCCAGGGCAAAAAATCCTGAAAAATATATTCCAACAATCTTTAGCACCTTGGTAATAGAAAGTGAGGTTAAACACAGCAAACTAAGTAAGGGAAATGAAGAGAAATGAGAGTACTTAGCATGTGCTACACCTGAGTTTGATGACTCTTAAGGAAAGAATTACAGGGGTTGCATCACAAAGTATTTTGTTTATTCTTTTAGCCAAGGTAAATTAGAAGTGGCTGAACTTTTAAATTTAAGTTGAACAGCTATGTGTAGCTTAGTTCTTTCAAAAGACCTTATGAATTCTCAACTAATGGTGAACTGGCCATGGCACTGCAACCTGCCTTCCTATGTGTAAATCAGATACATTCTGAGCTTCAACTACAATTGAGCATTTTGCCTCAGCTTTTGTTTTGTTTCCCTTTTATGAAACACAATTCTTAATACTGCAGGACAATAAAATAGAGACTAACAAAAGACACAGGGCCAAATTCAGCTTTTGGGTGTTCAACATGTTCAGATATTAGAAACTCTTAGCCATTTGGAAGCAAAACCGAGTTTCCACTGTCCCAGACTCCCACGGTGATTCTAAATGTTGACATTTTCTCCTGCTTTTTCAATGGGCCTCTGCTGCAGTCCTCAGATAAAAATCTTTCCACCTCTGAAGCAAATTGGGCTGATGGATCATCTGAAACTGTGTGTCATGAGAGATTTTTGTCTTTATATGAATAGTATTTATTTCCTTGACTTAATACTTTTCCTGCGGCATTTTCAAAAAAAGAGCTCACACTTAAGCCCAGGAATATGTATCAATTGTTGAAGAGCATTTTTAGCAACATTTTCAATGATTCAGTCTCTGAGATGTCGGTTTCCAAGATCACAGCTCAAGGTACTTCTTTTTTTTCCCTGTACCAACTTATTACAGGATTGCAGACTAGACGAAAACTCTGCCAATTTTTTTTATTTTGTTTTTCTTTTTTTTTAACCATGCAAGGCATCAAAGATTTGCATGATACATTCTACAGTTCTCAAAAATATTTTCATTACAGTGAGGTATCTTTCTTCTACAGATTTTATAAACGAAGAAGTTAGCATATTTCACAGAATACATTTTTGGCTCAGAATCACATCAGATATGTCAACGTATGAAAATGGCAACAGACCCTTGCAGAACCTTTAAGAAGACAGATGTTAAAATTGTAAATGTGAAAGAGTAGGTGTATAGTATTTGAGCTTTTATGGGAAAAATAACCTAGTACAGCAAACACTGTGTTCCTACACAGGGGTGGTTGCAAAGAGAGTGTCTTACAAAAAATTCTTAATTTCCTTAATATTTTTCAATACATTCATTATTTTTAGAGCTTAGCATGACTGGTGGTTTAAAAGTTGTTGTAAGGGAAATGATACGATTTGGAATGAAACAAGGTCTCATTGCTAGTACGTAACATCTGATAGAGCTGTAAAATTCTGTGGTTTGTTTAACAGTGGCTCTAGCAGGTGGCATATGGCTAATATTGAGTCTGTCACTATCTCCAGGGTGCCAGACCTTCCTCAAATTTTCTGTGAGATTAATTTTTTGGTAGACATGGACTGTATAGGCACATAAGCATCTGCTGCCTGCTCAACCTCAATATCATCAGCAGAGTTAACTCCTACAGATCTCAGTCCAGCAGCCAGAGCCAGGAGCTCAATTTTGCTTTCACTGTGGGCAGTGTATTTAACAACCTATCTTAAAAAAAATGTTCCATTTGAATACAAATATAGATTTTGTTGCAAAATAAAATGCAAGTTTTTTGAAGTTATACTAGAAATTATAAACCCAAATAACTTCTTTTGATTTCTTGAGAAATATTATTAGTATTTTAAAGCTGAATTTTTAAATTGGGATTAAAAAATTGGATTGTCTCTTCTTTGTCCCTTTTTAAAAGAAAACTGAGACTTGAAACAAAACATTTAATCCAAAATTTACTGGAGTTGGAAACATCTAAAATATTTATCTGTTACATTGAATTTCATTGTTACCATCAATCACCATAGTATTTAAATGACTTCCAAGTAACATCAAGCCCAGTGACGTCTATAATGAGCTATAGGAAGTTTGAAACTTTTTCTGTTCTCTACTTTAGACATTTTTTTTTGTTTTACAGAACTGTATTTCTTCTTTTTTGTTTTTTTTTCTCTTCTTCTCACGCTATGAAATCGACTGACACCTTTAAGTCAGAAACATGAAAAGCATTGGAGGAACTAAATTAAAAGAAGTATCAGTATCCCCCCACTGCTTTTCTTGGTGACTATTTAAACTCAGTATCTCCCCAAAAATATACACCTATTTTTTATTTCTGGTGAATTAGAACATAAAAGAATTTCCTAATAATGAGCCATGGCTGTTAGAGTAATTATGAAAAGATCCTTGGTGAAAACAGTGGAACAATTTCAGGTGAAATATTGAAGTAAACTTCAGTGCACAACCTCAAACAGGGGAAGAATGTGATGCTATAGGTTTATGAACACTCCATTTATCACTGCTTAAGGTCCCCAGGCAACAAAGAGTTTTGGAATGTGGAGCATGGGTAGACAAATTCATCATGTCTTCAGCAAGTCCATGACTTTGATTCCTGCAAGATAAGAAGCTTGACTCCTGAAAGTTAATCTTCTAACTATTTGTTATGTCTTCTATAATACTTCTGTATAAAATGTAGAATTCAGACCAGAATCACAACTTGAAACAAGTCTTCAGCACATATCCCAAAAATATACTTCCTTAAGGACCCCGGAAATGATCCATCTAAAAAGCTTTTTGAATAAAATGCAAAGCATGATGCAATGGCAATATTTTTCCTATCATGCTAGTACAGTTTAATTTTAATGTACAGGAATTGTTCAGCTCTGGAATTGCTCCTCTGCAGCAGGATGAGATCACTAAAAACACTGATGCTGACATGAAGAATTTAAAATGGGAAAGTAAATTCTGAATGCTGGGTGTTTTCAGGGTCCCACTGTGCATTCTGAAACATGCAACAGATATAATATAATTTGTTAGTACAACAGAAATAGCATCTACTCATGCCTCACACATGCATGTAGCTAATGAACTTTCTGGGTTTGAGGATTTTACTAAAATTGTGACTACAATTGGAGCAGAGATAATTATGGCAGGTCATCAGCCATTAGCAAAAAGGGTGTCTCCTTGAGGTACTTACTTGCCTAGGCATGATGTAGGCCGACTGTGTCCTGCAGTAGTAGTCAGGGTAGGAAGCCCACCATGAGGCAGGACCATCAGGCCAGGCAATCCACCTGCCCTCCCACCCACCCCATGGCTGAGGGCCTGGGGCCATGCTCTGGTCCCAGCCCAGACGTGAGGGCTCTTTCTGGTGCTGCAGCAAACTGCAAAGCTGTCCTGCGATCTAGCAGTGCTCTCTGGCTGCAGCCTCATCCCTGTGACAGGCCTGCCCTGCTGGAGGGGAGTGGTGACATGGGGCCATTAGTGATGCCATGGGCTCCAGGTCAATGCCCTCAACAAATGAGGGCTAAAATTTTAAGAGTGCTTGAGGTACCATGTGCAACTGCAGTGTACTTCAACTAGTACTGTCTCCAGAGATTTAAAAAATAGCATTTCATACTTTTAAGATTTCTTATTCTGTTAAAAACCAAACAAAACCCAACCAAAACCTTCACTGCATCAGCTTCTGTCTTGGAGAGTTATGGAAACCAATTCCTCAAGGTTAAGGACCAAGCCCAGATGTTCTCATCTGTAGGATACTGTAGGTGAAGCAGTGTTACAGGCTGAGAAGTTCCATCTCCAGGAGCTGCAAGTACTGCCCATAGATCTGGCATATGAGCAGGAAAGATGTTGCTAATTTTGAAGAAGCTGAGGAGGCAGAGAAATCTCTCCTTAGGAACAAGTAATCCTATGTTTATTTGCTTTTGTGACAGATCAAACTGTTGCTTGTATCCAGCCTATAGAAGGAAAAACATGATTTTCTTATAAAAAAATCTACAGAAGAAAAGCTTTCACAGAGAAAGCAGCTTTGTTTATTTACTTATTTTATGAAGTAACAAAAGTTTTCATACACAACTCCCATTGCTGTTTTTTTACCTGTCACAAGTAACAAGCTTGAAGCACTCAGTACAGTGGGTTTTCATATTTTTCTTAATCACAAAATGTGGATAGTGACAACTATTTAAAAATTTTTAAAAAGAATGCATATGTACTTATGATATGTAAATGTTGCCAAGGACCATATGCACTAAGCATTTATCTCAGATTTCTCATTGCAAAATTAATGACTAACAATAGCACCTTTAATGAGCTTTTTGAGAAATGAGCAGTTGAAGGAGAATAACTAGGACTTTGACAGGCCAGAAGCAGAAGTAATATTGTGCACTTGGTCATACCTGTCTTTCCATGAGCATTTTGGAACACCTGAAAAGAGTTTCCTGTGGAAAAGAATGGCAGTTTGTTTCTACTGACCCTCAGCATAAATCACTGTGTGCTTTTTATGGTGTCCAAAAACAGATGACCATAAGAACTCGTAAATTTTAGGAAAATCATTATGATATAAATTCTGAAGTAATCTTCTGTTCAGCATGATGACCAGAGGCAGACACCTTTTTACCTGATATTTTAGCTCTCCAGACCATGAAACATGCAGAGTACAACCTTATATTTGTGTTTGGATTAACTAGACATACATTTAGACACACAATTCTAAACATGTAAGCATCTGATCAAAACGCTTCTGAAACATCCTAGTGTTTTACTCCTACGTGTGAATCATGTATCTCTTTCTGTTTGGAGTTCACAAACAAATTGCTAATGCCTAAGAAAAAATAGAAATCCAAAGGACTATATATAAAATAAAGACATGCTTATACTTAAAAGAATACAGTAACTATGTAAAAGTAAAGGTTCAGTCATGGGGAATATTTCAGTTACTGAGGGCTTTCCTTTATTAGCATGTACAGCACTGTTAAATTTCTGTAGAAGATAGTACATTGTTTCCCAAAAAATTTTTATATTTGAGATGGTTTTTATCTAGTTTCAGGATCTAAGAGGACTACTGGGGCTTTCAAACATTTGCCCTAAGAAACATTATTCATGATGCAAATGTGAATGTCCATCCTTGACTTTTAAGTTTTTCTAATATCATGGATCCTAAGACTCTGGATTTCCTAATATTCTTACTCTCAGTTTCGCTCTGTAAATCATGTAGGAAGAGAAAACTACATTGAAAGGGTTTTCTTTAAAAAGTCAGAGAGATTTAGGCAAACAACCTAAAGAGATGGTCAGGCATGAAGCCAGAAAACCATTCACAAGCACATTGTTATGTAACTCTGCCTAGCTTTTTCCATTTCTTCAATGGTATAAAAACATCCAGTTGTGAAGACTACACAAAGTTCTATTGTGTTTTTGGTTTTTTGTTTTGTTTTGTTTTCTAAATGTCTCTCAAAGTGTTTAGTACCTGAGAATGATTTTCTAACACTGGTGAAGATATATTGTTCTTTGTTCTATATATATTTTTAATAATCCCTCTTTGGAAGGCAAATAATGTGCTATTAATCATAAGTGTGATGGTTTCATCTCTTTCACATTGATGCAGGAAGGATTTTTGATTTTTTAATTTTCTTATTTTGTAGATTTTAGGAACACAAGTAGATGTAGCAAAGTAGATTTTAGTGGGTTAATATTTAGCAACTTAAGTATAAGGTCTTTCTATCTCTACCCTTGCCCCAGAACAGGCAGCAAGATTCTCTAGCTGTTTAGTCTCTTTCTCAAGGTACAAGATTGGAGAATATCAGAAGAAAACATAAGCATTAAGCAGAGTAACCCAGAACACTGGAAAGCGTCCAAAAGCCCTTTGAATGCTGAAGAAGAGGAGGTGGATGAAGAAGGAGGTCTCATCATCCCCAGCCCCAATTCCACAGGGGGTGGGGACTGGGGACAAAGGTGGAACTGGATATGTGTAAAGTGGTGATTAGATGGATTATATTATAAAAGCCATGGAAATCAAAGCTTACACACACGTGTGTCTATGTATTCCTGGACAAGCCAGCGTGCTCATTAACAGTAACTACCTCCTATCTCCTACTCCTTATCTCCTACTAAAAGTTGGCTCGGAGTCTTTTTTACAGACTTTTAAGGCAACAACATCTTATGTTTGAAAGGATAAAATGTTGGGCAAGGGAATAAATCCAGGAAAGATATTTTGTATACTTTTTATACCTACCTGCTCTACTTTATATTTGGTGTTAATATAGTAATAAGTGGTATACAGAATATATACAGTGTTCATTGCAGGTGTAGAAATCAATTATTCTTATTTTCCATGCCTAATAGTATTGATCCAGAAAAAGAAACTTGCAAAATAAATCACGAAGAATGTCTCTAGAGATGCCTGGTTGACTTTTGAAAGTTGCTTACATTATGTCATGAATACTGAATTTCAGAACTATTTTTCTGGTACTTGTTCTTGCAGTGGAATAGCACAAATGACACTCTGGCTAAGGTTGTTCTTGATTCACGGTGCAGCATTTACAAGAATTAGCCCCTGGGGAGCTGCCCTGTTCTGGAGTACATAGTCTGGGGTGTATGTCTGAATCACAGTGTATCTCAAACACTTTCCCAATGCACACAAGGTAAAAAAAAAAAATCCTCCAAGGATGCCATCTTACACTGCAAATCCTTTATAACCTCAGGACTATATTTGTTCTGACACTTAAGTTGCTTCCTACCCATATACTACACTTTACAATCTCCTGGTGCCTTGATGATGTGTCTTATTTAAAACCAAAGGCATTTCATACCCCTGATTGCAGTTTAGAACACTTTCAAATGTGGGTAGACTCTATTAAATATGCACATATGCAGTCATATAGTGCAAATACTTCATTATAATGAATCCATTATGGAACACTCAAAGAACAGATTGCTTAATTGTTTTCCTGAAACATGCATGAAATTTTCTTTTTTTATAGCCAGAATCTTCCTTGGTTTAAAAGTCACCTATGCTGTTGAGAATAAAAGCCCTCTGTAACTTGCTAACTATATTCAAACCAGTTGTATACTGCATACAAAAGATATGCTCTAAATTTCATGTCGCTTCATTTGACTTCTGTCATTTCTACATTTACTTTCCTACTTTGCACAATAAGCACAGCAGTTGTTTGATTTCATTTTTTAGCTTCACCACCCCTCAGAAGCTCAAAAATTCTCCATTACCCTGATTTCACACTCTAACAAAACTATTTCCCAAAATGGGAGACTGTCTAATTTGCTGACGTTTTTAGCCAACAATCCACACATACTCACAAAATTCTATGCCAGAATACCTATTAATCTGTTGGACCCACAGCCATGTAGCTCTGAGGATCATGACTAAGGTACCCTCTTTGTTGCGCACAGTGAGTGGTCTCATTTGTGCTGTTTTGCTTCCCATAGTCAAGACTTATCTGGATTTACTGTGTTTCTTTAGCAGTGTCACATTCTTTACAGCAGAAGCCTTGGCCACTACTGTATGAGCTCAAATAATTTGCCCATATGTTGACCAGAAGAGAGATTAAGAGAGATTCCAGCCTCCTGCTCAGCAAAATAAAAAAGAAGGTAAGCAGTTTCATGCATTTGAGAATCAAGATGTTATTATTTTATTACTCCTGGTGGTCAAGTACAAGCTGAAGAGAGTGATCAGGTAAATGGGGCTGGATTGGTTGTCCTAGTCTGGTGCCTTCATGATTTCTTTTCAGTAGTCAGTGTGTTTCTGACTTCCTGCTTAGCCACTAGCAACTGGGAATAAAAATGATCTTAACATGAGGGAAAGGCTGTCTATGTGGTCTATCCGGACCTCAGCAAAGCCTTTGACACTGTCTCTCACAGCATATTGCTGGAAAAGCTGGCAGCCCATGGCTTGGACAGGAGCACTCTCTGCTGGGCTGAGTTGGCTGGATGTCCAGGCCCAGAGAGTGCTGGTGAATGGGCCTGAGTCCAGCTGGCAGCTGGTCACCCGTGGTGTCCCACAGGGGTCTGTGTTGGGCCCTGCTTTGCTCAATATCTTTATCAATTATTTAGATGAGGGGATTGAGTCCATCATTAGCAAATTTGCAGACAACACCAAGTTGGGAGGGAGTGTCGACCTGTCGGAAGGAAGGAGGGCTTAGAAGAGGGACCTGGACAGGCTGGAGAGATGGGATGATTCCAGTGGGATGAAGTTCACCAAGACCAAGTGCTGGGTCCTGCACTTTGGCCACAACAACCCCCTGCAGCACTACAGGCTGGGCACAGAGTGGCTGGAGAGCAGCCAGGCAGAAAGGGACCTGGGGGTTTGGATTGACAGGAGGCTGAACATGAGCCAGCAGAGTGCCCAAGTGGCCAAGAAGGCCAATGGGATCCTGGCCTGTATCAAGAATAGTGTGGCCAGCAGGACGAGGGCAGTGATCCTTCCCCTGTACTCAGCGCTGGTGAGGCCACACCTTGAGTATTGTGTTCAGTTCTGGGCCCCTCAGTTCAGGAAAGATATTGAGGGGCTGGAGCGGGTCTACAGAAGAGTAACAAGGCTGGTGAAGGGGCTTGAGCAGAAGTCCTACAAGCAAAGGCTGAGGGACTTGGGGTTGTTTAGCCTGGAGAAAAGGAGGCTCAGGGGAGACCTTATCACTCTCTACAACTACATGAAGGGATCTTGTAGCCCAGTGGGGGTTGGTCTCCTCTCAGGCAACCAGTAGTAGGACAAGAGGGCATAGGCTTAAGCTCTGCCAGGGGTTTAGGTTGGATATCAGAAATAAATTCTTTAGAGAGAGTGGTCAGGTGTTGGAATGGCCTGCCCAGAGAGGTGGTGGATTTACCGTCCCTGGAGGTTTTTAAAATGAGACCGGATGTGGCACTAGTACCATGATCTAGTAATCAAAGTGGGGTTGGATCAAGGGTTGAACTTGATGATCTCAGAGGTCTCTTCCAACACAGTTGATGCTGGTTCTATGATTCTAACATCATCATGGGATCAAAAATGTGTTTAATGTCCTGCATTACATTTCAACATTATAAATGAACGCTGTTTGACTATAAGACCTGTGAATAATTCTGAAAATGTGTTATGAGTGGAAGAAAAGGGTCTTGGCTCACCTTTCCAAAACTCCTTTGGTCCAGGAAAGTAAAAGAAGGCAGAGCAGAAGTCTTACACTTTGGACACATTTAGTTGAAATTAATTTGCTTTATGAGTTACAAGTGGCTAAAGCTACTACTGGACTGAGTAAACTGTGTATTGAGCTTCCCCTCTCTCTTTTAGCCAGGCAATCACTTTTTGTGGTGCTGCTTGCCACTGCTGGCATGTGTCTTTAACAGTCAGGAAAAACAATGCAGTCATTCATATGGAGAGAGGTAGAGACATGGCCACATCAGGGAATGCAACTCAAAGGAGTCTGAGTCTATAGTACTGCTTATGCTGAGAGCAAGAAACATTTTAGGGGGCTCCTCTTGGAACACATTGGTAGGCAGCAGACTGAGAATTGCTTTTGGAAGGATCATGTAATGCTTGTTTATATGGCAGGGTGCAGAATATCTTAATGAAAACCATTGCTGAGGTCTCTACAAAAGATGTAATATCAAGCAAATCTTGTTAAAGTCCTTGAAATTAAGTTTTTCTTTTCCTTAAGCAAGGACACCACCCACAAACTAGGCTATAATCCATAGTGTCTTGCTACATTAGCAGTCACTGCAGTCATGAGAGCTACTGGACTAGGCAGTGCAACAACTGCTTTGTCTGGAACAGCACAGCTTTTACAGTGAAGGCTACAAATACCAGCCAAGCTTTATAGAGCCTGTCCTGAACTGGTGACATAGATTGCTAGTATGCCATCCAAGAGAATAAAGATGCCTTCTAAATAACTGAATCAGATTATGAAGTTGGCAGACATTCATCTTCCCTCTTGTCTTGGTCTCATATGACTCCTTGAAATTAGATAACAAAACTGAGATGTGGGAGTATGGCTGAGGCAGTTATAAAGCTGCAGGCAACCATGGTGTAAAAGATTTCAGACCTTGTCAAACCCAAGGAGAAAGTCTGTTCAAAAGCAGACACATAACAAAATACTTGACTCCAGCAATATTCTGAGGCAGTGGCAATGTGCTTTCCCCTGAGATATCTAACTTCTACATAGTAAATTTTGTTACTTAAACAAGGTGTCATATAAGTTTCAATCTAAATACAATCTCCTTCATAATTCCAGGCATAAACAAAAGCTATTTTCATGTGACCATTAGGCAGTACAAAATACTGGATAAAATGATAAGCAGAAAGCAAAGCTAATTTGTACCTTCAAGTGATAGAAGTACTGGAGTTATCTCAGTCTCACATATGGGCTTGAGGGAGATTCCTCTTCAAAACACTGTATTATTTTATATAATTTTATTTCATACTCATGACCAAAATATTTTTATGTGAATAATATTTTGGTTTGAAACTATAATGTCAGCCTGCATCTTCCAATGTATTTTTCTCCTTAATTAAGTAAAATATCAACAAGGAATAATATTGTATGTAAACATTGAAGGCCTACATTAGGTGTTCAATGTTCAAGAGATTTTATGGGTTTGGTGTGGGTATAGTGAAGAAATTAGAAATAGAAACCACAAGTGTCTATTATTGAGATAATCTTTGTTACATAGCAATCATCGCTTTTCCTCCTTGAACAAAAGAAAAACATGAACATTTTCTGCAATTTAAAATGTTATTACTACATTACAGAGGAATAGATATAAAGAAATTTATGTTCCTCAAATTTTGAAAAGTAAGAATGACGCCCTTAAGAATTTCATTTTTGAAGTTTTCTTCCTTAAGTGTTTTTTTAAAATGAAATTTTGCTTCAATCTTCCTTTTTTGATGTCTTGATAGGCTTGTTGTTTTGTTTTGCTTTGTTTTGTTTTTAAAAAACCCTGGGGTTTATGCAATTTCATTACAGTACTCCCTTTTTATGTTTGGATGAAACTTCTCTGGAAGTTTAACTTAAATAATTTTGCTTGCAAATTGCATCATTGAAATGCCTAGTTTTAAAAGCTTCATAAGTTTCCTGAAAGTAATATGCAGGTCATACTGAAAAGGTCTTTTAGTGATCAAATTATCTGAGAAGTCTGCAAGTGTTAAACAGAAGGGAGAGGTGGAAAAAAAAGCGTTCAAGAAAATGTATGGATAAATATTACCAGATGTATAGTGAAGACAAATGCACTGATTATTACTAAAAGATACTGTAGCACATCTTTTGTAGTCTTTGCCTTTCTCTCCTTTTTGACTTTGGAAAGATTTATAGTTACTTCTCTGTTCAGGCAGGAGATAGAAAGAGGTCTAACTCTGTGTTCATCACTAAACACCATGTTCACTATTCCAACCCATTGTTGCCAAAGTCTGAAAGAGTCCAGTGTCTTCTTTTCCTGAGGAAAATTAACTCATTATTTCAGGCAGAATGTCCATACAACAAAATGCAACGTTTAGAATAATTAAGTGTTTTAGAAAATAATTGTTCTAAACTGACAGTGGGTGAGGACAGAGCCTCATCTCCCAGCTTGCTCTCCCTCACAGAGGAGACCTGTGGCCCTGCGGGGCAGAGCACAGTAAAATAATGATTTGCTCAGTATCTTTTCAAATTGTGCTAATTTTGCAGATGAACATAGAATATGTTCTAAAATTAGGAAGTAAGAATGAAAATAACTGGAGCCAGGAGAACTGGTGAAGAGGGGGAAGAGGAAAGGGAAAGGGAGGAGGGGGAGAGGGAGGAAAGAGAAGGAGGGAGAAAAGGAAAAAAAGGGGGAAAGAAAAAGGAAAAAAGACATTTACTTTCTGGTAAAGATGATCTTAAGCAACAAGTTAGTGTAGGACACCAGTTTATATATGCTGAAAATAGATTTCCTTGATTATATTAGTTGCATCCAGATGCTGACTTTATTTTCCCTTTATTTTCAGACAAAAAATGCTATTAATGTTTCTACCACATTCTTCATCTCATGTAGAAGCAACAAAAGGTCATATTTCTGCACGGTTTTTTCATAAGGAAAAATGACCATTTATGGAAACAGTGGATACTGCAAAAGGTAACATGCTCTTTCCAGTCTTATTACAGGGCTATATAGATTCCCGTATTCAAGGCAGATACCAGTGATGGTATCTATGGTTCCATTATACACTAAAAGTCATCATCTTGTAGTAACTGAACATGTTGGGGTTTTTCCTAAAAAGCTGTCCCAGGCAGGAATATAAATGCCATTGCTGTTTTAGTTCTGAATCTGAGCATAATTTTATAAAGGGCTTGCAAACTGATTCAAGATTTTAGATTTTGAACCTACTGATGTCTCCTTTAGAGTGACCTAATTCTTAGCATATTACATGAAAAACTTCCCTTCCTGGGTGGCATAAAAATATGAGGTTAAAGTGAATATAAGCTTTTTGATTAGAATAAAAGTGGTTTAAATTTTATAATTGCTGTAGCTAGAAACTTTCTGCATAAATGAGTAGCAAGGCAAGGATACATTCTTGATGTATTCAGATGAGAATTTCTCTCATTTCAGAACAAAAAAGTGCTCATGTGATTTTTACAGAAAAAGGAGCTACAAGAAAAGGTAACGTTTCTATAGCAACAAAACTTTCTTGTTTCCTGTTCCTATTCACACTAATTGGTTTTCTCTGAGCCAGTTCTTCCATTTTCGCAGCCAAGAAAAGAAGGACAACAAACATTGCCTACTGCTATTGTGCAGGTAACTCTTCAAATGTGCCTATCAGGCTGCAACTTGTTTCAAAGGCATGTAATTAATGATCACAAAATACCTGTGAGGGCAGAAATGGTGTTCTAACAATTTTTTACTTTTACCCTGATCTTTGTATTGCTGAAAAAGAGAATATAGATTAAATTTAAATCAATATACAGAAAATATCCTGTGGAAAATGTATTTTGCAGTTGGATATGTTAGAAAAATGGGAGAAAATAATTTCTATACTTTAATATCACTTTTCACCTTATTGATTTAGCTAATAACCATCAGATCTGCTTCATTTTGAATTTCTGTTAATTAAATTTCCTCTTCCTTAACTTAGATGAAAATCTGCTTCTGCTTATTCAGAATGAAGGAGTGTTATATTCTGTCTTGTTCCTGGGAAGTACTCATTCTAAGTATCCCCATAGCTATCCCTTTTACTTGTTCTTCTGTGGTACAACACCTACAATTACAAAGTAAAGTTTCTATAGTACATGATATAGAAGCCTTCAATGGTGCCTGATCTTTCTGCAAGATAAATAATAACTTATTTTTATAGCCTGTTATTTATTTATGATACCAGTACAAAGCTATCCAGCTGTCAAAATCACTTCCGGCAGTCCAATGAAGGCTATAATTGAAGAACATTTTTAAAATAATTGTAAGAGTTACAGTGCAAATCCACAAGAAGGAAAGGAAGCAATTTAATTTGTGTTTTGCTTTTAGTTTGGGGTTTTTTTTAATTTGTTTGGTTTGGGTAGTTTTCTTTTTAAAATTAACTCCTGGGGAAAACAAATCTAAATCATTAGATTTGTTGGCCAAGTGCGATGAATTCCTTTTATCAGGGTTATTTGAAATTACCTCGAACATCAAGCACAACCTTCCTACTAAATTATCTTAAATAATGCTGAAATAGCTCACATTCACATACTATAGCAGACTGAAAATGGGGAGATGATTAAATTTCAACTCCTACTCCTTGAACTACTTGGCCCCAAACTGGAACTTACACTTATGCAACACGAAATATGTACCAACGATGAAAAATTTGTTGTAATAGAAAATGAGCTTTCCATGCAGAGAAGAATAATATGGCTAATATTGTATTAATAGGAAAATGGTGTACTTATTTTTATGCCTAAAAAAATAATAGGTTTCCCTTAGAAAAAAGGGAATTTCCAAGACTCATTAAGTGCCATTCAGCACTGCTAAGAGATATATGAAGAACTCTGGAAATTATGCCAAAGCATTTTACTTTCCTCAAAATGCAGTAAAGTCTCCAAATGTGAACAGATTTATGAAGTATCTCTATTAATAATCTTAAAAATCCTTGTTTCTTTTAGAGACTTACTGCATATTAAATTGTATGAAAATTCAATAGGAGCTGGTGCAGACCTGTATGCCTTTTAAAGTCTTTCCAAATATCTATTATCAGCAAAACCTCATTGGCATTTTATGCATACATTGCATATTTTAGAAACTCTTACCTTTAAAACATGAACAAATTTAATGAGACAAGGTTTATCTTGAAACTGGTTTATATATCCCCCTTTTAACTACTTTTGCCATGAAGTTATTAAATGTACTACCATAAAAGGACAAACTTTTTATTGATAAATATATTCCTTTACATACAAAAGAATTTTCCTCTTCTTCCCTATCCTTTCCCTTCCCCATTTCAAACCATTCAGAATTTACCTTCTTTAATTAATCTAAATTGTTACAATTCTTCAAAAATAGGATGGTTGAAAATGAATAGCAATTTGGGATATAACAGAGCTTCTATCATGATGAGTTCTCTGTATTATATTCTGACTGGTTTTTTCGGAAAGGAATGGTAGAGCTATTTTCAAGTTTGAGAAATAACTTTTCAGTGAATAAATATAACTTGAGGGGACAGAATTGCTCTGCAAAGCAAAATTACTTCTAAAGGTTCTGCCACCACCTGGAGAACTAAGGAGATGTGTTTTCATGTCATTGTCATCTTTATTTGGGCTTCCAGAAGCCTTGCCTCTTCTGGGCTTCCATAATCACTGCTGTATGCTTTCTTTATAAGGCATTGGTGGTTACTAACTAGCACTTAAAGGAAAAAAAAGTGACTATGCATTATTAACTAAGCACTACATTATGTTCCTGTCTGGGTGAAAGGAGAGCCCTCCTGTCACTATCTTAGCTTTTATTCGTCTTCGTTGCAGGTCAAAATCTGTCTTAGTAGAGTACAAAGACTCTATTACCAGTAATAAACATTCACTCTGTCATTTTCATGACATGTTAAACCAAATATTTAGTCACAAAAGTATTGAGGTATTGTTGAAAGATGCTTAATAGAATCCATCATGGGCATATAAGAAAGTCTGTGATTTTGAGAAATGTTAATCTGCAACGTGGTTTCAGAAATGAAGCTTCATGTACCTATAAATCTTATTCTGACTGAATGTAAGAAAGGATATGGAATACCTCAGGTCTGCTCCAACACTGTCAGTCCAGTCGAATATCAGTAGTGCTCACTTTTGCTGGTTTTTCTACAAAGAAACTATTTTACTAAATGAGTGTGTGAGGAGATGATGGTGGAGAAAAAGGACTCAGCATCTTGCTGCCAGATGCAAAGGCAGCTGAATCTAGCCTTAGGCTAGAAGCCTACAGGAGGCAAGTCTGACCTAAGCACCCTTTAACCATGCATGCTGCTATACAAACAGTTCTGCGATGAAAGAGGACCTTGTGTTGTGGAGGAAGAAATATACTTTCTTTGGCATATATCATCAGCTGTAGAATTTCTGTGTGAACACCATTAAGGTCCATCAATTTCTAACTAACCTTTATCTGTTTCTCATTTTCTGCTGAGAAAATAATTATTCTAATTTTTTTTTTTCACATAGGTGACTGTTTAATAACACTGGATTAGCAAGTTTCCCCATGAATTTTGGCGAGGCACTGTTTAAATCCATTTTTGGTTTTGGTCACTGAAGCATTCTCCACCAAATACAATTTAGTTACATCCCTTTTGTTTGTACAGAATGTCTCCCCAGTAATTCTCTTGCTGGGTTCCCCTGCACAGTTTCCATTACATCTGAAAATATTAACTGCCTTAGATGATCCTTTAATTTTCCATTCAAATACACTTATTTTGATGTAGTTTCCATTTTTGCTTGGAATATTAAATGCAAAAATATTAAATTTGAGTACTTCACAACCACACTTAGAGAAGATTTTCATTAGTATATCTTCATCCAGGGCTTAAACAAGAAATGTGGTTGTGTTGTGGATTTGTGCTGAGCACAGGGTTGATAATATAGAGATATTTTTGTTGTTGCTGAGCAGGGCTTACACAGAGCCAAGGCCTTTTCTGCTTTTCACATTGCCATGCTAGCAAGGAGGCTGGGGGTGCATGGGAGATTGGGAGGAGATGCAGCCAGGACAGGTGACCCCAACTGACCAAAGAGATATTCCAGACCATATGATATCATGCTCAGTAAATGAAGAGGGAGGAAGAAGGAGGAAGGGGGTGGACTTTTGATTGATGGTGTTTGTCTCCCCAAGTCCCCATAACACATGATGGGACCCTGCTCTCCTGGAGATGGCTGAACACCTGCCTGCCACGGGAAGCAGTGAATTAATTCCTTGTTTTGCTTTACTTATTTGCACAGCTTTTGCACACAGCTTTTCTTTCCCTATTAAAGTGTCTTTATCTCAACCCACAGATTTTCTTACTTCTAGCCTTCTGATTCTCTCCCCGATCCTACTGGTGGGGGACTTAGTGACTGTCTTGGTTGCTGGCTTGGGTTAAACTACGGCACACTGTTCTAGTCTATTTACATTTAGCTGAAGTCACCTTTCACATTGTAATAATATAGCAAAATTTTCCTTGTTTTCCATACTTTTCAGTACCTCTTACCAAATTAGTTTGAAAGCCCCAGTGCTATTCCCCACACTCCCAGTGTGTCACATTCCAATCTGACCTGGATTTCTGGTGTAGTAATGAAATTATATAGTAGATATAGTCCTCTGGTTTGTTGGTTTGGGTGTTTTTTAAAAGATACAGTATAATTTTTCTTCCTAAGTGTCTTGGGTTGAGCTGGCAAAATGCCAACTGCTCAAGTACAGAGAAAAGGTTCTTCCTCCTCTCAACCAGCCAAGGGAAAAAAAAGAAGGAGAGGGGAAAAAAAAGACTTAAAGCCAGGTTTCTTCTGAAACTAACTACATGTATTTATACAGAAAAGAGAAAATTAAGAGAAAACTACAATATAACACACACACAAGTTAGATGTAACAAGAAATAACCTCCCACTCCCTAATTAATACAAAGTATATTACTCTAGATTCATAAGTACTCCAAAACTAAAAGACACTCAGCAAGAAACAGAAAGAGTAACAACAAAATATTTCTACTTCCCTGAACTTAAACAAAAGGCAAGGAGTGGCAATAGCAGGAGCGAGGCCTAACAGGGCATTATACCAGCGACACGTCTTCCCTGAACCTCAGCCATAGCGGAACTGAACTAAGCCACACTCACACACTGGATTTTACTCCTATTGAGATGATGTAAGAGGGTGTGGAATACAACATCATTGGCTAGAAGTCAGCTGCCAGCTAGCCCGGCCCAGCTCAAGGCAGCTGACAATTTCAAGCCCAAATCTGAATTCCAAGGCCCAAATTTAGGCCTACCTGGCTAAACCCATAACACTAAGTGATCTGTACAGTCATGATAGGATGTCTTTGTAACTAAAAAGTTCATCAAACCACTACTAGTCCATTCTACTGAGCAGGTAAGAACTCTCCAGGCTACATAATGACGTAGAACTTTCCTTCAACAAATAGATACGATCTACATCATAAGTGCTGAAAGAGAAATAAACAGTAACTACTCAGATTCTGTTCAATTATTTAGTTATCAATTCTCCACCAGCAACAATTTTGTGCATCTCAGCACACTTGAATTTTGCTGTACAAGACTATGCCTCCATAGGCTTGGTTGCACTTTAAGCATTCTGTTTATCACTGGATTAGCATTTTCCTAGGAGTTTGTGGTTCCCAATTTATCATAAATCTCAATTTGATATAACTCAAGCTCCAGAGATAAAAATGTTTAAAAGCTGTGAGAGTATGATCCACTATTACTACAAAATTCCTTCAGCTAAATATATTCATATCAATGTGACTGACACCATAAGTGCCAGGACACTGTAGAGAAAACTGCAGTAACAAATATTAATGAAAATTCATTTCCAAATACCCTTCCTATTTTTCTTTGTGTCTCAATCATATGCTAAATTCTCCAAAAAGGTTTATTTTTAGATCTTATTATATATATTTGCAAGTGTTTCCTGACTGAAATAATTCATTAGCTTGCTTCAGAGCAGTTTCTGTGTAGTGCCACTTTGTTTAAGTACCAATACTGGCTACAAGGATTTAGTAGTAATTGACCTGATTTGGGGAATCTCCACAACATTCAGATTGACACTTCACTCATAAAGGTTGCCAAAAAGATTGGAGTCTGTGACTGAGGATAAAGCAGTGCACTTCTCCTCTCTAAGGAGACATCTAAAACCAAGTTTATTTTCTGACGCTTAGCATTAAACAAGTGGACAGAGGAAAAATAACTCTGTGCCATCCCCTCCAGATGGAGGAGGTGCTCTTCTTCAATCCTGCAGTGGTAGTAAAGAGAAAAGGGGTCGCTTTCATTTGTGCTGAATCAAATTCTGCACATAAGATCTGTCAAGGCATCAAATCTAAAGAACACACTTATAACAAAAGGAGTGTATAAGACAGAAAGGAGCCTACAAGAAAGATGGAGAAAGACTATTTACAAAGGAATGTAGTGACAAAACAAGGGGAGATGGCTTCAAACTGAAAGACAGCAAATTAGATATTAGGAACAATTTCTTTACTGTGGGTGTGGTGAGGCACTGGAACAGGTTGTCCAAAGAAGCTGTGGATGCCCTATCCCGGTAGTGCTCAAGGCCAGGAGGCTGGATGGGGCTTTAAACAGCCTGGCCTAGTGAAAGGTGTCCTTGCCCCATCAATGGGCTTGGAACTAAATCATCTTTAAGTTCCTTTCCAACCCAGGCCATTCTACAGTTCTGTGACTTATCCTCTAGACATGAGGACTAATATTTGCACTCAGTTGTCCAGACACTCTTTGAACATGAACTAGAGCTTTCACTATCAAAAGAGCAAGAGAGTCCAGTGGTTAAATGCTGGGAAGGTAAAAGATAAAAGCTACAAATTTAAGAGTTTATGGTTTTCAAGTATGACTATAATGACACTGTCCTCCAAACAACTAATTTATATAGTTATATGGCATAACTTCTCCTCAACACAGAGAAATAAATGAGTTGTAGGTCTATGATGGGTACCTCCCTTTGGCTAGCTATCTATTATTTAAAAAAAACAAAAACAAAAACAGAAAAACAAACAAAAACCCCCACTATCAATCAGTAACATTCTCAGTGAAATAAGCTATCAACGAAACTCTATCAAATCAGCTATATAGCCTGTTGAGTGACAGTACATTAAGTTAATTGGACTATATTTGATCAGCCCCATTAACATCTATACTGTTTCTGATATGCCAGTGACTTCCATACAGATGAGGTTTCCAAGTTTGGAGCACAGTAGTAGGTATTGTGCATACCTAAAATCACATACCTCTGAACATTTTACTTATTATTAGCATTTAAGTATTGTAGCACATAAACAAGTGCTTCCAATAAATTCTGCAAATAAGTTAATATATGAACAAACCTAAGGAAATTGAAACACCTGGAATTGGAGACAAAGCATGCACTTTTTAGTCTAGTTTTTCACTTTCCAATATTTCTACCTTGTATTTAATAAAGTGTTTAGTACTTTTATATTTAGCTTATTTTTTGAACTCCCAGTTTCTGTATTGGAATGTTTTTGTAATTTCACACATTTCTTCTATCTTCTTTAGGATTCAAGTCTGAGGATATTTCAAAATATCAGACTTCCAAAAATTTTAAACAGCATTTCTCAGTAAAATATCATTCTACTTTTATGTTATTTTCCTAAGAACAATTTACAACTTTTTTTTTTAATTTGCTTTAGTTGTTGGCACTGTTATGCCTTTTTCTGTAGGTTCAGCATTTGCCTTTAAAATATAAGTATATGTACATTTGATTTCATTGAGTGCACAACCTTATTTCAGTTAACCATGATGGGGAAAGAAGTAATTAAGTTATTTTGTGATTCTATTATATCGAGTGCCAGACAGGTTGTCACCTCCAAACAAAAAGAGCAAAATTGTTTGCAGCATCCACACTACTGGAAAAAAAAAAACAAACCACAATCCGTTTTGCGTGGTAGTAAACGAGTGGTAAAACCTGTTCCTGCTCTGTGGTATCATTCTCCTCTTTCCAGAAGCGCCGGGCATGAGGCAGCACACCAAGTGCGATGCGGCCGCGCCGCCAGCAGGTGTCCCCCCTACACACGCACTGCATCCATCGGCCGCATCCCCGTCGGTGGGGATGGCGGTTGAGGGGAGAGGAAGAAGGCACACGGACATCGTGGGCTTCATTTCTGAAACACGAGAAATAAAGGGAAATATAATGGAAGTTAATACTATTTAAGGTTTCCCAAGTCATTTCCAAACGCTCCATGCCACAGGAGAAAGACTGGGGAAATGAGGTTGTTTTCCCAGAGTTCTTCTGAGCACAGTCAGAGTTTTTTCTGAACATGTACTGCAATAGCTAGGCCCTAGAACGAGCCACAGCCAGCGTGGAAGAGATAGCCCCATTACTAATAACCAATAGCTAGAATCAGACTGAGAAATACCTCAGAATATGCTATCAAAAGTTTTCACATTTCCGTGAAACTTAACTTTTTATTTAATAAATCTCTTCTACTGAATATGTTTGGCAACAGCACTATTCATTAGAATAGCAAACTAACTACAAAAAGTAGTGGGTTTAATGTAAAAATGATTTATTAATAACAACTTTAAGCTTTGTTTCCAAATTATTGTTGAAAAATACAACCTAACTCATTTGCAAATGTTATACAATAAAGAATTTAAAACTCCATTGTCTTTAAAGCCTTTATATATCCACTTTTGACCGAAATTTTACCCATTACTGCCCTCAGAGTCATGTCCTGACTTTTGCATATGAAATACACCTGGATTTCCAAAAACCCAGGAGAAGAGATGAGGATGCTTTCTGAGAGCCAGGAAAGGAGAATTTGGCTGGCTGCCAAGGCCATGGGAAGAAGTGGAATGGGAAAAGAGGAATAACAGCCACACACAGCCCCCAAGAACAGGGGGAACCAAATAACTGAAACAGGTTTGGAAACTGTAAACTGAGAAAGGATGTGATTAGCGTGGGAGGAAATATGAGACAAAAATATGGGAAGGAAGTGCTGAAGAGTGAGAGGAGCTTTATGAGCTCACAAGTGGGCTGGTGAGAAGGAAGTCTGAGATGGGAAAAATTGTGTGGGAAGGTGCTGGAATGAGGATGAGAAAGAGGGCATAACAGAGGGCAGGTAGGACAGGAAACACTGGGTTCTTTAAGCCATGATATAAAGAGAAAGGATTGAGATTTGGGACACAAATGGTATGAGACCAAGAGATGGATTTGTAGCTTCACAACCTCAATCTTTTTTATATATTAGAATTTACCTAATTATTTTAGCCTTATATAGATCCTCTATATAAAAGGCTTTAGAGTCAGCAATGGGGTAGCTGGAGATAAGTTCATACAAAGCCCTGAGACACTGAACCTGAAGTACTTAATTTGGATTATGATGCACAACCTACACTGTAAACTTCAGACCCACATTTACCATCAGCATGATTGTGTTATAACAGCTTATAAAACCCACAATCCTTGAAGGGCCTTGAATGATGTATTTACTTTGTTTCAGACTGGCAATAACAGAGAACTCTCAGTATTTTCTGGCCTCTCTTAAAAGTGGACAGAATGCATTCTAATCATTCCCAACAGCACATCAGGGGGACATCTAAAAGAAATAATAAATATTGCAAGTTTGTAGAAGACTGTGGCTTCAGAAGAAGCAAAATTATTGTTAAATTCAGATTGGAGAACTATTTAAGTTCAATAAATGCTTTTATGCAAACTCAAAAATACGACTTTTTTTTTCCTTTCAAAATGATCCTTTCAATTTTTAGGTGCACTTTCTTTAAAAAATATAACTTTTTCTGAAACACTGATAAAACACTTCAAGTTGAAGAATTCATTTTGAGTCAGAAAGCTTCCCACTACGCTTCAAAAAAGGTTATGATTTCTTTTATTGTGGCTACTGAACTAAAAATGCCAGTATTTGCAAATGTATAGATGGAGCAGACAGTAGCAAAGCTGTATGCTTTGGGAAGAGCTTAATGCATCTCTTCATCTACCATCCCTGCCCACCAATCTTCTCAGTCATTATATCCAATCCAAACCAAACCAATAAAAAATAAAACCACAAACAAGCTTTAACAAGTTCTGAAATAATTTAAGATCCCCATGTCTGCTCTAAAAAATTGCTTGAATATTTGGTTGCAGAGATAATAAGTTGCCTCTAAAAAACCACCCAGGGGCACACAGTAGGGACGGGACAGCAAGGCATGGAGGCCCTTTCACAGGGTCCAGGAAGGAAAGGAGATGGAGACAGAAACAAGATATGTTGTCCACCTGAGAGACGCACACATGAGAGAATCAACATGCCACACAGGTCCAGGGACTATCTGATAGATGAGGGTAGAGACCAACACCTACCACACAGGCTGAGTTTGAATGGGGCTCCTGGGGTCATGAGCAGAGGAGGGATGAACAGGCTCTCCAGGTGAGGCCAGTCAGTCCAATTAGCACCCTCAGGGCTCTGACATTATTCTGCAACAGAGGAGTTGTGATTAAATTTGGGGGTTTTTTTCTTTCTTTGCTCACAGCACCTGACTATAATGAGCACTAACTTAAATAACAGTAAAAGAGGCTAACATTTCTTA
Organism: Sakesphorus luctuosus; assembly: GCA_013396695.1. Taxonomy (NCBI): domain Eukaryota; kingdom Metazoa; phylum Chordata; class Aves; order Passeriformes; family Thamnophilidae; genus Sakesphorus; species Sakesphorus luctuosus. Next base: position 49,681 of record VWZD01003832.1, on the reverse strand, counting down.
CACTAAATTTGTGGCACGTTAAAAGTATGCGTGGGTGGTCCCATGGCGTAGTGGAGAGTACTGTGGTCTCCAGCTCCCAAGGTCGCGAGTTCGAGTCTCAGTGGGACCGTCCCTGGCAGTTCAATGCCTCCCTGCCATCCGATCCCGTCAGACCTTGGATGCAAAGCAGGGTCAGCCCCGGTTAGTACCGGGTGCTGTAGATAATAGTTCTAAGGACTTCACTGTCACTGTCCAAGCTTGCTCGACTGTGGCAAAATGAACCTTAGGACTTAAACGGTGGGGCCAGTTCTGTGCACGCTGAGCCTCACATAAAAAATCCACTGCGCAGGCTCGGAGGGCACACCCACGTGGGGTGAGCCCTTCCCAAATCTTCGTTCGCGAAGATTGGCCATTATTAAAAGTATGTATAAGCCATATGTCTAAAGTCACATCTAATTTTTTTTTTTTATTTAATTGGATTTGGGACTGAACCCTCAGCTAGGCTGTTGAGTGCAAGATATTATAAGACATAGGAGCCTTTTGGAGTAAATAGATCATTTGAAAATTCCATGAGGGTACATTAGAGGAGTACAATGTTTAGCCATTTTAAAAGGCAGCCTAGATGCTATATGTGCTCATAGGACTGGATATGTAAATTTTTGTTTAAATGTCTGCAAACTAAGAGAAAGCAAATATAAAATGCCTAACACCCTATATCCTTTAGCAGTTAACTTTATAGATGGTTTTGAAATTCTTACTCCGCAACCTCTCTCAATCTGTCAAGAGCTAAATATCATTAGAAACTGGCCATAAGTGCAGAGGTTACTTTGAAAAATGGGCTTATTTTCTTTAGACATTTATGTCCCTCTGTGTTTCTGCTTAAATGCAGAATGATTTTCAAAGTATTGCCAATAAGGAAATACTTCACTGTGCTAAAAATTAAGAACCTTCCTGGGAACTTGTCAAAGAACCCTCACAAAAGCATTGTTTTTTTGTTTTACTTCACATTACTGCAGTTTCACGTCTCAGATTAAGCTCATAAACAATAATTATATATTACTTCTATATAGTTGTCATTGTTCAAGATCCAAAGAAGCAGGGAAGATACTTCTTCGTCCTTCTGTTTTATTTCATGGAAGGGTTTTTTGTTTGTTTAGGTTTTTTTATCCTCTCTTTTCTGACCACTTTTTATTTTTTCCAGTCCAAATCTCTTGACTGAGTTAAATACATGATCCAAATAACAGCTTATTTATCATGCTGTTTGGTGATGGATGCTTGGTGATTGCCTCCTATTCTTCTCTGACTGTAAAACTGAATTAGTTTCTACACCGTGCAAATGTACACAATACACATTGTGATGGCAGCTGGTGGAGAGCTGCTGTAGCCAATTCTGAGTCTTTTTCCAGCCACAACTTCTGTTTCTTGTCTTCTATGTGTAGTTCTCTGACACTCCTCCTCCCAACCAGCACCCTAAAGAAAATGTAAAAAGTACCAGGCAAGGGCACCAGCTGGTCCTATTTTCTGTCCACAGATATTCATAGTCTCTGATTGGAGTCATGGTCCCCTAAAAGCCACACTTACACAGGAGAAGACAAAAAAATCACTGTACTTTTTTATCACAAAAAGTTAAACAGTTTAGAAAATAGGCTTATGTAGTTCTTGTTCCAAAGATGGTCTTTGTTAATAAAATGTCATTCTTCAAAGTATTAATACATACATACATATATAACAAGGGCATAAGTATGTAGCTGCGTATATTTGGTAATTTTTCCTTATAGCTGTTTTCCTATGAATGAGCTGCTACCTATTAGTAACTAAAATATGTTTAAACTTAGAAGTACTTTTGTTATTATTTTTAACACCAGAAGTGTTCTTAAAAGTTATAGGCATTTGTTGTACAGTAAGGAATCACAAGTCTAGCAGTCCCATGAAATTTGTTCATGAAACATAAGGAATACAAAAAATGTAACTTCATTCTCCTTTTGGTTTTGTTTGTTTGTTTTTAAGTCTGTCTGCTTTCTCTGTAGTTTGGTTTTGGGGCTTTTTTAAGTTTAAAGACGTATCTAAACAAGGGGACACAGGCTTTTATTTTTAGACCTCTGATTGTTTTCTCATTCATATTAAGTAGTGATCTGAGCCAATACATATAGGTTCCATTTTTTGATTTCCCAGTATAATACAACCTCATGTAAGACTACTGTTGGTCAATATATGACAGTACACGTCTTGATGAGGCCACATAAGTGATGGGCCAAAGGCATTCTGCAGACTGCTGCAAGGTGAGTAACCATGATTGATTAATTTACTGTTCAATGCTGGAACTGTTAAATTGATTCTCTCTTTTCAGCTGCCAGTTTCTTACAGTTATTGAGACAGCAGCTGAACTACTCTTTCCCATTCTCCTTGGTGAATTAACACTTTATTTAAACTGCAAAAATGGTGTGCATTTCTGAAATTCTGGAATGAGAGTCATGTGACTACTTCACTGCAGGTCTAAAGGCAGGTTTTACTTTCTCCACACATTTATCACTCTTGGTGTAAAGAAGTGCTTCAAAAACACTCTTTAATACCTAGGGGTTTTAAACCTAAGTTTATTTGTGTTTTCCCGTATAGCAGCTTAATTTCTATCTATGCATTCTCTCATATACTGTAGAATATAGAAACTTTACCTGTGTCCCTATTCTGACTAACCTCTCTGGATGGTCTTTTTTTAATTTTCAGGGATTTACATTTACAATTTGGAGTTGGAATTACCTTAATTTTTTTAAATGTACAAAAATTATTTTTTCTATGCTTTTGAATGTTAAAGTTTCATCTCAGAAGAAATCCTCCAAAATAGGCAATGTTGTTCTTTTGTAGAGATCATTTTGCCTTCCTTAATAAAAGAATAAGGAAAAGAAAGGAACAGCTATGAATTTGAACTTGTTACTCCTATACTGTTGGTTGTCTGAGGCCAACTCTTGCTGCACAGCCCTGGATCTTCCATGCAGTACCATGCTTCTCTATGTTTTTTCCTTTTTGTGATCTCTTTTCATCCCTGAGATATAAGAGCTTCTGACACAGTCACCTTCACCAGCTTTGTGATCATTCCTCTACCCACTGGGAATTTTGCAGTACTGCTCTCAGTCAGCTTTGGATCTATGTTAGAGAAAATCTTGTGTGAAATGAATTTGTTAAACTCAAGAATCCATTCTACACATCCTATTTTCTACAGTTCCCACATGCCTCCATTTTCTGATACAATAACTTTTTCTTTTAGTAGCTTGGTGTTTGTAACTTTTATAAGGAGACATGTAGACTAATTGCATTAAGCATCATATTTCCTCAATACATTTCAGGAAAGAAAACTTCTTGGAAAACCTTGTTCAAGATGCAGAGATAAACTTAGACTCAAACATAATGATCACACCAATTTTTTTGTGTTAGCACAGCAGTCCTATTTACAGTGTCATACTGAACAGTGTACCAATTAAGGTACCAATGGTTTTAATTTCCTGCCCTCCATGACTCACTGATCCTTTCCCTGGTGGTTGCTTTTCATTAGATTCATTGTTTGGTAACTTCACCTAGCACTAAGTTTCCTAATATTACACATCTTGGTTTCTGTGTAAGCTTCCTAATGCTCAGACTTCCTGGCTTTTTGTGAAAGAGATTGTGACTACACCAAGAGCAAATGACATGCTGAAAAAAATTTACTGGTCTCATTTGTCTGGAACATTTCTCTCCCTGATCTCTTTATGATCTTCACAAATATTTGCAAAGGTAAAGCATGAAATCCAATGAAAGGGTTGGGGAGGATATAAAAAGAGCAAATTTGTCAGTTTAAAGCCTCACATCCAACAATGTGCTGTAAGCTGTCTGCACCATGTTTAAATTGAAAGCAGGGGAGCAAAACATTCAGAACATACAGATGATAAAGAACAAAACAGACTATAACTGGGAGACACCTGGAGACAGCAATTCTGAAACTATAATTTTCCTTTAGTATATCTAAAACAGAGCGATCATTTCTCTTCTTTGACACTACCAAAGCACAATTCTGATTCACTGAAAACTCAGACTTTGTTCTGATCCTCTGTATGTAGGTTTGAGTCTAGTGACACTGTAACTACCAAGTGCATTAAGAATCAAATAGCCAATTATTCTGCATGCATTGTCAGAGGGTACCAAAGATAAACTTCTTTGACCTATAAAAACATGAAACGAAGGATGAATGTTATCTGCATTATGACAGGAATAGTTAGGACATGTCATCCTTGTCAGACATAGGAATAAAGGTCTTCCCAACTTGGCGTCACCTCATGTATTCCCTCTATTCTGATTATCTTTGCGTGAATCTAAGCATCACTAAATTGAGCAGAGTTATTCTGGTGTATTCTACCATAAATATATTTAAATGGTTTGTGAATGCAAAAATCCAGTGATAAATGAGTTGGAAAGAAAACAATGAGATGATCCATTTTGGGGAGAATTATGCTGGAATCTTGAGACTCATGGTGGTTCAGCATCATTGAAAAAGACATGGCAACTGAGGCCTAAGTCAAAGGCAGTAGTGGCAGCAGCAGGAGACATGTTTGCTGAATGCTGAGAGCAGATTCCATTCCCATGGATATGAAAATAGAAAAGAAACCTGAAGCAGAAAGCTGTGGGCTATGCAGGTGGTGTAAAGCACTTTACTCAGTGAAATGAGGGAGTCTGATTTTTTTCCAATGTGTTCAGAATTAATCTTATCAAAACATACTTTTACCAAGGAGTAAAACATGAAGCTTTTAATCTCCAAGATTATAACATTTTTTTATGCCAGAAAACCATATTTAATAAAATCCATATGTGTACACTTTTATTTTTTGTTATTATATGTACTCTGAAGAATGGGCAGGTATGTCTTTGTCTTGTCTTTCTGTAATTGATTTATAGGCAAAAAAAAACCACTTAAAACCAACAGTTTTATGTTAAATTACTAAGAAAATAAATAAATGGATACTCTTGCAGTAACTTCATAGCTACAAAAATGACAGGATACCACACAGTGTTTCTAAGAACTTAGGGTAATCTATAAACTTTGGGTTATAAATATCACTTTTGAAGATCCATCTCTCACTGCAGAACACCCTGGATTACCAATTATCAGGCCACTTGAGGATTTTTCCAGTGCTATTGCTTTAAAAGCAATATTCTTCACAGTCCTTGATTGATAGGGTGAGAAGTTACATCAGTGAAAAAGGCTTATTGAATTATGGTGAAAACTCAGCTCATTTGCCTAAACATTAGAGCCACGCACCTCCTAAAATTTCTGCATGAAACTGGTAGAAACAATACAGGGTATTATAGGTGATCAGTGTAGCTTTTGTCTCAAATTTCACTAGATGCCTGTGTGTGGACAACTGAAAAAAGGCAGGGACAGTACTCTCTGAAGTCTACCACTACTCAAGTTTCTCCTATCTTCCTTTAAGCATGGCTCAATCATAGAAGTTCTCAATCCTTGGAAGTTTTTTAGAACATTAAGAAAACACACATTCAACATCCAACCTCCCCTCCCCCTTCATATTTTCATTGTCACAGTTAAAATTAATATGAAAATTGTATTAATGAAAACATGATAACACATACACCTGTATGTATCATCAAACATGATAAAATTGTGTTGTATTTGTGGCACACAGAATTTAAGACGCAGAGATCGACAGCATTCAGAGAGTAGCCAAACAGATATGTAGATCTAGACTTCAACATGTATCAAAATGGAAGCGCTTCGTGAGGGCTAAATCTGAATAACGTATGTATTTACGTAAATCAAATTAGGATTTTGTTCAGTCGGTAATTCCTAGTAGGCTTGGTAGGTGGACCACCAGCTCCCTCAGCTGGGTGGGAGTGTTGATCTACTGGAGAGTAGGAAGGCTCTTAAGGTTCTTAAGGACAGACTGGACCGATGGGATGAGACCAACTATATAAGGTTCAACAAGGCCAAATGCTTCAGCCACAACCACCCCCTGCAGCACTACAGGCTGAGGGGAAGAGTGGCTGGAAAGAGGCCCAGCGGAAACAGACCTTGGGGTGCTGGTCAGCATCCAGATGGACAGGAGTCAGTGTGCCCAAGTGGCCAAAAAGGCCAATGGCATCCTAAGCTATATCAAGAATAGTGTAGCCAACAGGACCAGTGAAGTAATTGTCCTTCTATGAGGCTGCACCTTGAATCCTGTGTTCAGTGCTGGGCCCCTCATTACAAGGATATTGAGGTGCTGGAGATAGTCCAGTGAAAGTCAACAAAGCTAATGAAGTGTCTCAGTGTAGGTCCTAGGAGGATTGGCTGAGGGAGCTGAGGTTGTTTGTCCTGGAGAAGAGAAAGGGTTGGGGCAGGGGACCTCATCACTCCTTACAACTACTGAAACGAGGCTGTAGCCAGCTAAGTGTTGGTCTCCTAGGCAACTAGTGACAGGACAAGAAGTCATAGCCCCTAGTTTTGCCAGGGTTTGATTCAGGTTGGACATCAGGAGGAATTTCATAAGGGAAAGAGTTAAACACTGGAAGCAACTGGCCAGGGAGGTGGTGGAATCACCTTCCCTGAAGGTGTTCAAGAAACAACTGGACATGGAACTCAGTGCCATGGTCTAGTTGGCAAGCTGGTCATCAGTTAAATGTTGAACTCAATAATCTGAGGTCTTTTCCAACCTAAATGATGGTGTAATTCTGTAATTTAACTAGATAAATTTGAAACTTTTGTCCCAAATAACTTTTACCAATGGAGCAAGTATAAGACACATATAGGTTGGTGATTTCTTTTATTTTACTTATAAAGCATTCATTATTTGCAAAATACTTCAAGTTCTAAGTATCACTTGGAATATAACTTCTTGGTCATAACATCCTTAGTTACCTCCAACATTTGAAGAAACTCCGTTTGTTTATGATGTGTGTATGTATATATATATTTCATCAAAATATTAATAATAATGTAAATGAAAAATAAGAGCAAGCCTACTTGTATAAGACTAGATTTATTTTAAATGTCTGAAAAGCAACAACAAGAGAAAAAACCTGATTCCAGTATAGTAAAAATTTTTAAAAATTTGGCTTTATCCAAGATGTGCACATATTTTTTCTACTTAATTATTAAAACATAATTGATGAAGCTGTTGAGTAGAACTGGGCCTAAAGTCCATTATCTCTGCTTGCATAAGAAAACCATAAACTAACTAAATTAAAAACATCTAAATACTGACGCAGTTATAAACTTTGCTTCTTGGACTTGGTTCTTTAGTTTTCAACCCTTAGTTTTTTGATGGCATTTTGGGTGTTTGAGGTTACTTCTGAAGCAAGACTTTAGAACTGACACGTCATTGTAATCTGTGCCCTTTCACATCTTTGTAATGCAATCAGTCAGGGTTATCAAGAAGTTTCTTTTTCCTCTTTTTAGTTGCAGATGAGCAGCTAAAAATCTACTGCTACTATTATGTTAGGTACTTTTAGTTAATTACTGTAAGGCATAACTACTGTGTTTTGAAAAGATTTTGGAATAAAGAACAGCATGGAGGAAATATAAACAATTAAGTCTAAGGCAATAAGAAAAAGAAAAAAAAATTCTTTACTCTTTAAAAGCAGAAACAATACGAGTTGTCTCTAAATAATTCACATGTAATGCCAGGCCAGCTTCTCAGAAAGCAACATTTCCATTTTCAAGTTTTCCCAAATGTTTCATTAAATTTCAAAGGCTGTGCTGGAAAACAAACTAAAGTACTCTCAGGTATAGAGGTTTGGTGGATTTTTTTATTTTAGTTTTAAACAGGTTACCTTCTATTCTTATCTTCTTCAGCAGCTGGCACTTATAAATGAAGCAATTTTTAAAAACTGCTGAATTCCAAAATTCTGATCATTAAATAATGGCTGGTGAGATGTGACACTGGCACATTCTGTTCTCCCATGGCCTTTCCTCTACTGTTCTGCCTCCTCTCCTGCTCAGTCTGTGGCACTTCATTGCAGAGCCTGATTTTTCTGGTGATGAAGAGATAATGGACCCTCTGAGAAATAAGACACCATGTAATAATGGTTTGCCCTACAGAAGAAGTCCATTTTAATTTCATGGTTGTTGCATTATCCCACATGTTTTTGCACAAGACATTACAGCAGGATCACAATAATTCCACCACTGGTATGTACATAAAGCATAATTAGCTTTAAAAGTGTTGTTCTTTCAAGTCCTTTCTTTCTCTAGGCTGTACAAAGCATAAATTTATAATGATGAAATCTCACATTTTGCTCCCTTTTTCTAGTAAAAAGCATATTTATTCTACATGTATGTGTGCTAAAAGCTAAATGTGAGGCCTTTGTTTCAATGTAAGGAAGGGACCTGAGACCAAGTATTCAGTGGCTACTCATTTTGAACCAGCAATATTGAAAAGAGAAGGATATTCATGCAAGAAACAAAAAAAGAAAGATAATTTTTAGCAAGATTTTTTCCTTAAAATTCATTAAATATATTTTATTTCTTTAGTCTTTTTAGGAATGCTGTGACAAATGGTTGATAAAGCCCTTTGTTTAGGTGATGCAGATAAAATTTTGATTATCCTTAAAAAAATTCTGAAACTTTTTAAATTACCCTTATGTGTTGTAATTATGATGACAATATGTGCACAAAATTATATCTCCCTCCCTTAAAGATGCACAAATGCCTACTGCTGTTGTACGCCTATGAAATTGTGTCATGAAACTTTTTTTTAAGATAATTTTTGACCTTTTCAGTATCTTGGTGGATATGTTTTGTATTTCAACAGAGCTCTCAAACAAAAAGCTCTTTTGACAGTGAATGTGACCCCTCACTGTGCATGAAACATTTGTCTTTTTCTCTGTGTTTTACAGTGGTAGAGGTATTTTGGATGGGCTGGTGTATGAGTTCACTTTAGTTATTGACCAGTATTATGAGTTATTGAGCAGTAGTATGGGTTATTAAAGTCTCAGGAAAAAAACAGCCAACGACAAAACACCATCACAAACACTCAATGGCTGTCTGTAAGTAAATCATCAAAAATGAAAATTATCCAAAGCTCAATCTCAATATGCGTTTGACTTAGGGCAATGTCTCTGGCAGTGGTCAGTAGCAGACGCCATATCAAACACTAGAATGATGCTCCCCTAAGATATGATCCCCCTTTAAAAGTATCTGAAGACTGTGGACTTCCTAAATTTTAGTTGTAGACACATACTCACAAACAGTTCTTGTTAGACTCATGATTTTTTCCTAAACACTTTAACCAAGGGGTTTTGATCTTCAAAGCTACAAGCACCTACACGACTGTGACGTGTACTGGCAATATTTTTAGACATCTTAGTTAGGTGGAAAATATGGCAAACACAAGTATATGGCAGTGTATCTCAGTGAGAGACATTCTATGAACGAAAGAAAAAGACATACCAATAATTTCACACATACTGTGGAAATGTAGGCAAAAATTTCCAAACTGGGGTATACAAATAATTGGTAGAAGGACATTATTCCTATTGTAGATTCCTTGTGGAACCCAGTGGTTCAGTCCGGGTGACTCTTGCTGGTAAATGGCACAGTGGGGAGAGAAAAAAACATGAAGCCTACTGCTTGTCAGCACAAAGTGTTGTGATTTGAGTGATAGAGTCTTGTGGCCAATTTTAAGGTTTACTTATTGGCTTACAGGGTGGAAAGGTCATTAGTTTTGTTTTTCATTTATTATAATAAAAACTTCTCCATGTTGTCAAGAATTGATTCCCTCTGTCAGTCCATGTCTTGTCTTCCTCTTATTTTCAACACTCTTCACTCTTGGGCATTTACAGATCATTAAAGATGTGAACGATTTTTTTTCTTTTTTTTTTAACATTTCTTCTACTTATTTGTGATCTTCCAGAGCTTTAGCTGGTACAGAATCTATTTACATTCTCCATTTATTTAAATTTTCCAGGTCTGTTCAATGTCAGAATCCTGAAAAGATTAAAAATGCAAGACTCTTAAAGCAGGCTTCAGTTATGACCACAAATCCCTTTGTCAATGAAGGAGAAAAGGGGGATAAACTTGAAGGCAAGGCAGAAACCTGCCTGGAATGGTTATTTTGTTTCTGATTAGTCCTTGGATGTAACAGTTACATGAGAAGGAAAGGTCAAATCATGTCTCTGCTTGATGATACTGGTGGATCATCTGTCAACAGTCCAGACGTGCCACCTCCCCAGACACATCCCATCCTCTAATAGTAGTCCTGTAAGAGGAGTAGCTCAGGACAGTTTTATCTTCTCATTCAACCCAAGGAAAAGAAATTATTCCAAATGCAAAATACATATTTTCACCTGCATTATAATATGCATTTGAACAGATATGCTTCTTCAGAACTGGCCTTTCATAACATTCTTAAACTTTATGTTTTCTGGGGGGTTTTGGGAACATTACAGTAGTCTGCAACATGGAATCCCTACAACTTCTGCTAGAAAGTGGGGGTTTGGAGTGTCTTGGGCCATTTACTTAAATGAGTAAATGAGCCATTTACTTAAATGAGACCATTTCCTTACTTTGCCAGGTATACAGCGATGTATTTCCTGCTAACATCCAGAAAAACGGTGTAGTAGCTAAACAACGTATAGTGAAAAATAACCCTGTGCTTGCACTAGATCTTCACTTCCAAAGTACTTTCTATGGTGGCTTGGTATACTAAGACTGAAAAAAGCAAACAAACTAGCAGAAGTGAAGAAAAAAGATGAGAGATGCTCACTGAGCAAATCAACTTCCATGTAAAGTGGTGCAATAGCCATTGAAAAGAGATACATAAAAGCACTTATACCTACCCAGAATATTGCTGGTGTAGTCATTCAAGTTTTCAAGCCATGTAATACTTGTCCACTGCAAGATCTGTCCAAACCTCATTTAGTCTCTTTCGCCTTCCACACACAAATACTTTTCCCCCATTCTATGTACACTAGACAGACATTTACAAAAAAAAAAAAATAAAAATTCCTGGTTCCATTTTTCTACATCTCATTCAGATGTATTAGGGTGTCAAATTCATCCCTTACAAGCATCTAACATTTATAAACAAAAACTATATGCTTTTCTTAGATCTTGGGTTTTTAACACTTTCTGAAACTTTAGTTTCTTTTGATTTGATTAAGCCTAAATTGTTCTATACAATCGGTACATATTATCTATTCACAGATTATTTGTACTCAGAACTCTTGTTTTAAGAGACATCTTGAATTTACACATCAGTCCAACTCACTGACATAGACATAAAAAAAAATGGTGATACCCTAATAAAACATAAAGGTATATAAGAAGAGTTGTAATATTATCTCTCTTTCTGGATGCAATCTCATATATTTTTATCAGCAGCATAATCTATTGCTTTGGGGTTTTTTTGTGATAGCCTTTCTGTACAATTATAAAACCAACAACAAAGTTATTGAGATTAAGCAAGTTAAAAAAGTCCAGATGACAGCAAATTTATGTGTGTTGATATGTCACTAGAAGGACTTTCGAAAATAGCTTCCAAGTGAGGGTTTAGGTATTGCAATACTGATAGACATCCAGTCTTCTGGCATCTAAAGCACAGCATGGAAGCCACAAATCTCAATTAGGTACCTGTATGAAATACAGAGCAGGGAGATGTACAGTGTGATTAGATGAGCTTAGCACTTCTGGTCACCACTGAGTTTGATGTTTGGAGTCTGCAGCCCACTATTCACAGTTCAACAGCTCCACTGCAATCTTGCCAAGGTAAAAGTAAGTAACTGCTTCTACATTGAGGTGCATTAACTGAATATAATAATACTGTTTTAAAATTTTCCTCCAGTATTTTATTTTGGTTTCCATTTT
>VWZD01003832.1:2687-37442 GCA_013396695.1 Sakesphorus luctuosus | reverse complement strand
TTCTTCATTGCAGCAGAAGTCAAACCCATACCTCCAAGGAACAGCTATAATTGCTGCAAGGAAGTGCTCTCTATTTCTCCTGTTGTGGCTCTCTCACTTTGCATAATAGAAATAGTTAACTGGAGCATGAATATATAGGAAACTTTTCTGAGAAGACATCTTACATTCCCCTTCCTCCTCAGTGCAAGTTTTGTGTTTCTTCCAGTGATTAATGAAAAAAAAAACATTGTCAGAAGAGTCTGGTATCCAAAAATCCTTACCCTCTCCCCCTTTGTCTTGTCTGGAGTACTTTAATCAGACAGTCATGTTCAAGCTATGTTTGCTTGCCAGCCCAAAATATTAACTGTAGGTGCCCAGCAGAAAAGTTTTGACTACTCATTATTTTGCTTAGTCTAAAATTAATTTCTAAGAATTTTCCTCCGGGTAGAGACTATGAGCTTTAAATTTCCCCCCCAAAAAAACCTGTATGTTTGATTCTAGTCAGTGTGTGATCTTCACATGGGCACAATACCTTCATCTTGAGATTCCTCTTGAGAACTGGTGTTTGGGTTTAACCATGCAAGTACCACTGCTACAAGTGAGCACTTTCATACTAGAAAGAGACAGGTAGGATTTAGTGTGGTCCCTTCTTTCTCCAAAACAGCTGGTAGGACTTGTTTTCATGCCCCTTCTTCTTAGTCATTGTTTTACTCTGATGTTAAACTGAAGATTAAACCAACAACATGAGCTCCATATTCTGTTTTGAAAACAGTGAAATCTGTAACCACACTTGAATTCATATATTTGGAAGGGAATTCTGTAGTCCAGAGGAAATTGTTTCAGAAAATTATCTCCTAGTGTCTTGCATTTTATCTATGAAGCTGGCAGCTTCATTGTTGCTGAAGAAAGCTGACACAAAAGAAAGTTTTAACAGAATCAAAAGCAGTTGTTTAGGGCTGGGGCCATGCCCAGTCTTCCCATACAGAATATTATAAACATATGTTCAACCTTGTTCCCACTGTCTCCTCTTTCATTGCTGATCCCTAAGGCATAAGGAACATCAAATTAAAATTTGAATGGATGAAGATTGTAGACAAAATTATTTCTAACCTTTGTTTATTGATGATGCACAAAGACTTGTAAATGTTATTAGTAGTAGATTATTGCTATGACTAACATTTGCCATAGAGTTTTTTCTTTCATTCATGAATGAACTCTGATTTTATCTGAGTTGCTTTCAGATTGGTAACAAAAGCTGATGAATACTTACCATGCATAATTATCAAGGTATGGATTATTCCGTACTAGTCACAGTATGTCCCTTTTCCTACATATGACAAAAGTATTATTCAAAAAGAATGTGATGAATAAGCCAGTTCTTTGTCTGAAATTCTAGAAGTTTGCAATAAAATCTAAGAGAAAACATTCATGAGTACTTTGCAGCTGACAGAGTATGTGTGAGTTATGAATTACACAGCTCCAAGATTCAAAGCAATCAAATATTTGTCCAACCCTCTAGCCAATTCTGCAGTGCAAACATTATTTTAGTAAGAAGGCCTTTGCATCATGTCAGCCCAAGTAATAAAATCTTAGTGAGTCTGTGACTTGGGTTACTGCCTTAACCAGAAACAAAAGACAGTCTATTCCTCATCACACTTGTTAGACATCCATAAGATGCACTCTTGTTAACTAACAAGCACTAGTAAATAAGTTAAAGTGGAAGTCTTCCTGGAAGATCTTTTCACCTAATTATGATATAAAATGTAAAGAAAAGACTGGCACCTACACAGGGACTCCAAAGGCTTACCAGCCCCCATGTCCAGGAATTTCCTCACTCCTACACAACATCTGCACCTTCTTTAACTCTATCATGATATTATCCATTGGAAGGATATTCCAATGGAAGAGGGGAACAGAGACTCAGTACAGACTGGAGTATACAATTGCAAGGCAGATGCTTGCCTATGTTTTGTTTTGTTGGTTTTTTCCCAGTCATTGACAGGGCTGAGCATCCTATACATTCAGGAAAGGAGGAATTTTGCTCAGGAATGTTTTCATACACTCAAAAAATTATTCACCCAAGAAGGAGCACATGCCAGATATACAGAAGAACAAAACTCAGTACAGAGATAAAGTATTTTATTGAAAGAGATCTTACAAATAACTAAACCAAAACACTGTTCTGAATATGAGTGAACTAACTGTACAGTCTATGCACATAATTCTTGATAAAACAAGATTTTTGATCACTTATCCAGTCTTGAGTTTATTGTAAACAAAGGGGCAAATTTACTTCCATAATCAGGTGCTGTATACTTTCTTGAATATGATCTTGTGAGCAAACCTCAGAAAATATAGACAAATATTTCTGTATACAATGGAAATTTTGAAAACCACCTCTTCTCTGACATTCACTTCAAAATTAAAAGATAAAGGGGACTGAGGAAGCAAATTTCTTAAAATGGTTAAATTAATCTGTGTAAAGTTTTAAGTTTTTAATTTTGTAAAATTTAGTTGGAAAAGCACAATTTGCTTATATTCAGGTTGAGTTGTGCTTTTTTATATGAGGAGGGAATATAAGCCTAGTGTAGTAAGTAAGGTACCAACTTTAGCTAATACACAGCATATGTTGCATTGCATTTTTTAAAGATTTTATTTAGTGTTTCCTAAAGCAAGGAACCCACAGAAAACTAACCAAAGAATTGACATACCAAACTTCTTTCTCTCCAATACATTTTTGGTTTGTTTTTAAAGCAATTATATGAAGTGCCCTAATTGCTACTCACTTTAGGAAAGTTTAGCTGCACAAGATGCAGACTAGACCAAAGATATTTTGAGAGGTTTTAGAAAAGCAGGCAGTGATGCCAGACTGTTGCACCTATGTAGTATTTGGGGTTTAATGGATTTTACCTCTTGCAGACAGGGGGAAAAATAGAAGTCTGCAACCTTCGCAATTTACTTTAGATGATGCATTCCATTTCATATAAATTTGTTACAGTAGTTAAGCAAAACAATGGTGCTTCTATTTTCAAGCCGTGTTATTTTTTAACATGTACCAGAGCTGTCATGCAGGCAGCCTGCTTGCCTGCTCTGCAAGGTTTTATATTCCAAAAGGCTTCCACCCCCCTTCTCCCTAATGGTGAAAATAAATCAATTTCATCTGCTGGTAGTTTCATTTCTTCTTCCCCCTCCTCCTTTTTTTTTTTTTTTAAACTCCATTTCCCGCTCCTTCCTTTGTGGGCTCCTTTCCACAATGCCATATGGCAGCTGAAGGAAGGGTAGAGCAGTGATCTGCATCTTCAGCTCCTAACAAAAGATGCAATAGTGTCAAAGAGGCCCATGAATGCATGAGACATATAAGTATAGAGAAGTGCCTCCAGTCCTGTCAGAAAGGACTAAAGAGAAGCCTGATAAACCTGACATCGCTTTAGCGTAAAGAAAGGCAGCAGTGCTTCTCTCGGTAGTTCATCTCGCTCCCATCCATCTCCCCTAGCCCCCCTTTCCCCTCCCACCCCTTTGGTTCCATGCCAAAATCCCATTAGCTCTATTAATGACATGTGGTTCAAAGTAAAAGCATGTGGCAGAACAAGAAAGGCACAAAATCAACCATCCTATCTATTCGGTTTTGATACATGTATCACGAGATAGAAGTATTTCAGCAGGGGCCGTGTCAGCTTGGCTACGTGAACAGCAAAATATAAAAACGCAGCAAGAGGCTGTAATCAGTTTCTCAGCTGTCCTAATTCATCTCCCTAAAGTCTTAACATATGAATAGTTGAAACTTAATTTTAAAACGCTGACAAAGTTTTCAGCATTTGTGTTCAAGACGCAGCTTGGGCTTTGTCTGCCCCTAGCCCTCCCCAAGACTTTAAGCCGGCTAAATACACTCCCAACTGACATTGTGTGGCAGAATGAATACACCCTGTACTACTGCAACCACTTACTTAGGACTCCCTTAGTTAAACAAAAAAAGGCGCAACCGCATTCTTCTGTAAGTGTCCAGAGCTCCGAAGCACAGAGACATGAGATTTCAATATGCAGGAGGTGTCTCTCCCTCTGTTTAAGGGCTGCCTACGATAAGGGTTGCTGTATTTCTGAATTATTTAGACCTAACAAGCTTGTAACTTGATTTGCCTTTTCTAAGAGCAGGCATTTTTAAAACAGAAAAAAAAAAAGGAATCTATTTGAAAACTGAAATAAATCCTAACTTTGGCAAGCAAGCAAGGCAGTGTCTGTTATATTTATAAGGGAACACAGTATTTTATTACAACAAGGTTCCAGAACAGTATAGGAGTATTGATTGACTATATAATAAGCATCCTGTTTTGTTCCTTGTGTCTCAGGATACTTCTGTTTGGGACACTGAAAATCAACAGTTAAATTTCATTCACAAGTCAGTGACATTTGCCATGGTCTTCGGCCCATTTTAAATAACAAATAAATAAATAAATAAATAAAAATACATTTTAAAAGCACCTGAATCAGTTTCAGAGGTATAAATCCAATCTTTCAACATCTGCACATGCTTTTCTGATTAGCCCCAAATAACTCAAAAAATAACTATTGGCCTGTGGCCTTCTCTAGGGCAAAAGTGTAAAGTTGAGAGTTTCTATTGGATTTAGCTGCATTTAAAGCCTGGCTGGATTTGCTGGTCATGGCAACCATCCTTTAAACCCTTAACTGTCAGTCTGAGCAGAACTGCAATAAAATAAGTCACCTATTCAACACTTCCTTTTCTCTTTAAGAACATCTGTTTATGTAGCTCATGTCCACTCAGCAGGGCATGGATATTTTATCAGCAGAACAGCAGTTGGGCCTGCTTAGGGATCCAGAAATCTGTCATCTGTGCCTTGTTTTTCTTTTCACTTTAACATTCATATTGCATTTAAGTTTTAACTATGGATCTTGCACAGTTTCAATTTTTTTAAAAAAATCAAGTTATGGAAAATCTAAGCACAAGTCAAAACACAAGATAAAGCAAACATCCTCACCCAGATCCAGAAAAGATAAAGCAAACATCCTCACCCAGATCCAGAATCTTGGATATGAAGATACTTAATATTTTGATTTTAAGTACCAACAATCCCCGCAATTTTAAAGAATCAAGTAGCTTTGGGTTCAATAACCATCTGCGCTTTGTACATCAGCTATACATCTCTGATTTCCTCTTGAATTCTGCCAAAATCTAAATATCTCTTTGAAAATTGGCCATGTTTCCTTCTTCCTATATCTGGGTATCTTTCAGGTAAAGACTGATAATCTCCCTGGGATGTGAGGCTGCTTGTTCTGTTATATCAGTTCAATGAATCCCTAAATACACCACAGGAGAGAGAGAGAGAAAGAGTGAAAGAGAATGGCAAGTAGACTCTTCTGAACAAGGATACCCAAACTGTGCATTTAACTAATTTCTATTCTGGAATTACTGGACAGAGTGCTTTCAGAGGAAAATGTCTGAGCACTCTGGGCTACACGAGTGTGGGCACATCACCAGCCACAAGGCAAGCATGAGCTGGTTACATGATTTTTTTCCATCAGTTCTTGTTTCTTCTTAACATGACAGCCTGTGTTCGTCTGGGGTTTGTCCTGAGGCAGTGTTTGGCACCCTGAAGACCCACAAGTCACCCCAGTTACCCCTCAGCTGTATCAGAAGCTCAGGTTCTCCATGATTGTGGAGGTAACTCGGTTGCTACCAAGCCTGGTGTGCACAGACTGTGGCAGCACATCTATTTTAGCACAGGCTCTTGGGGCTGTAAACTCAGCTTTACACATTTAGATCTTTGTGGGCACATCACTCATAGCAACTCACTGTCTGCTGACTAGAAATTTCTATACTCATCATAGTGAACTCACCTGTGGTTTGGGATTTAGCCTATACCTTCCTTCATTGCCTGCTTTGTTCTATATAAAGCCAACAAACTAGGCATTTTGGGAAATGCCTACGCCCATTTTTTGAGAACCCAGAGGATAACTTGTATTTCCCTTTCCTTTTCCCAAACAGTGTAACTGAGACCTGTTATTTGGGAACACAGAAAAGTTGTGGGTTTAGAGATGATAAGCAGGAAAAAAAATACCCTATTTTTTTAAAATAAACTCAGTTAAAACTGGAAATATTTTGATGGAGAGGTAGGCAATCTCTTGACATGCCAAAGGTGTGCTAGTACACCCCATCACCAGAGTAAGAATGTCGCTTTCGGATAAGAGGTATTAACACCCCATATGCCAAGGTTACTAGTGGAAACCCAAAAGATACTTCATTTATCCAATAAAAATGTTATTTTCTGTGGTGATCAAAACACAAAAAAATCATGCCACTCTTTGCCATATAGAATAATATTCCTTTTGATAGCACACAACTTTGTCTCCTTTGATCAGAGAAAGACAAAAGACATTAAGGTCAAGAGAGAACAGATTCAACATTTCCCTGTTAATCTGGACAGTGATGAACTCAAACACTTCATACAAGTGACAATCAGGGACCCTTTTTTTACCTTTTTGACTTTTCTCAATGCCTCAAGTGTTCAGATTTTGTCCCAGCAGCTAAAATGCTTTCTGCCAAGCTGTAGCAGGGAAGTACAAAATATCATCTTTCTCATTGCATGGATTTGCTAAAGCTACACTGAGGCTTGAGCGTGAAGTAGCTTAAAAGAGAGGTTCTTCCCCTGGTCCAGCCATGTGATGGGAACTATCAGCGAAAGCAAAAGTTGGGGCATATCTCAGTGGGGTTAACTTTTGGATTAGAAGAAGTTTCTTTCAATACATTTTCCCTCTTCTTAGTCATAATTTCATCTACCGTGCTTGAAATTGCAAGTGTGACACCTCAGGTCTATCTGGCTGTAGCAAGTTTTTTCCTGGTTGTTAACAGATTCATTTCTACTAAAATTCTATTACTCCCAACTATTTCTCTCAGGAATTGTAACAATTCTTCTGAAAACAGATCAGCAGCTTTGGTATAATCTTACTGCCTGTAACTGGAACAAGGTCTGCTTCTAGTAAATCCTGCAACTAGATGTGACAAGAATAAAAAACTTCTTTTCATTTTCCTCCCTGCCACCCAGACAGGTAGTAATGAAAGACATTTTGAAGTTTTCTGATCCAGATGCAGCGTTAATTGCCAGACCTCAGTGAAAGAATGCAGCTAATGTTGTAAACATTATTCCCTACAGCTTTGACATTAAGCAGAGACAGCACAAGAGGGGTCATTTCTCGTGTGTGAGGTTGACAAATAAAGGAAGTTAGTCTGGAATAAACATGTAGGTTCCAACAGATTAATTACAAGAGCATTTTGATTATCTTTGATGTTTCTGAAACAGACCTAATGCTTAGATAAATTAAAATCAGGGTATATACTATAAATTATACAGATAGACTTGAAATGTTACACATACAGAACTGAAAGAAAAATTTACATGGGCTCCATAATTTTGTCTCAAGCCCCCTAATGATGCCTTTTATATATATATATATATATATACACACATATATATTCAGTGGACTCAGTCTTGCCCAATACACATGTGGTTATGCATAAGATTAATGGCTTCATTGTGTTAGTGGAATGTTTTGAATTATTTTTCAAGTGACTTGAATTTGGCTATGGGCTTTTTCTTTTTTTTTTTAATCCTTCGATGGCAAACAAGCATTTGTCGTGAGCATCTGACATTCAAATGTTTAATATTTCAGCTTTCTTTGTTAAATGTGACTGTTCATATAGGTTATATGGATTTTGTTTTCATTTGATTACAGGAGTAAGAATAAGAAAAAGAAGATGAAGCAATTTGGGTTCTGAATCTATGTTGTCAGGCAGCAGCTCTGCAGCAGTAATATATCTTAAGGAACATGAAGCATTTCAATTCTGAGCTCTGAAGAACTTGCTATCAGGTAAAAAATCATAGGTACAAATTCTGAAGCCATATTATGTGCAGAATTTAATTTTCTCTGATCACATTCATATAAAACAACTGCCTATGGATGCATTGTCCTGGCTATAATGGGTATTTTCAGATCCTTGCCCAGATCATTTTTTTTTCCAATGAAGAGCTGTTGAAAATGATATTGCATTTCATGTAGTGTCATAGTGGGAACATTTAGCAGAAGTCCCTGCAGAATTGTTTCTGGACATTCAAATGTTCAGATAGTTGATACAACGATGGAAAGAGGTAGAAGCAAGTCAACACCAAATCAATTTTGAAATGGGTGCAATTTTTTTTTAACACTAAAATAGATTATATTCAGTAGGCACTAGTTTATAAATGTGAAAAATATGCAAAGTTTAATCTCTAAAGCCCAAAGCAAGGTAACTTAGTGGGAACTGTAGAAATATACAGCGGCTATTTTGAATAGAAATTGTTAGTTGTTAGAATATCTAGTGAGCACGTTTTGTTTAAGAAGGAAGGTTAACCATCCCTATATAAAAGGAGCAGCAGAAGGATTTTGTTAATGGATGTGCAAATCTTTTCCACCAGATCCAGCGGAGTACAATCAAGCACCTCTGTAATGGGCAAATGCTACATGCCAATAGTTTTTGAGGATATTAAAGATCTTCTGAAACCCTGTAAATAGAACCTCATGATAGCAAAGTCAATAGTTGCTGGGGCTGAATCTCAGGACAAGAAATAAAGACATTCTCAGCAATGTCTAAACAGAAGTGCAGGTTTTCCCTTCTTCCTCTCTCTCCAGATCTAGCCCAGATGTCAACCTGGGATACACAGCATGTGTATCTCAATTCAGGAGGTGTGATGTGATCCCAGCTCTTGCCCTTGAGACATAATACAGCTCATGGGGTGATAGAGCATCTCTGGAATGCAGTGGGGGTCACTCTGCATTTGTTTTGCAGGAAGATGTTCAGTTAATCCAAGAGAAAATTGTTGTTTCAGATTGATACAGCCAATAAATCTCCAGGTATTCCCTTGAAATAATACTGATGTAAAAGATTCTCAGAAAAGTATCAGTTATATACTTAAATGGAGAGTGAAAGTAATCCAGAGAATTTTCAGGGGAAAGAGAAGAAGAGAAAACTAATAAAATTATTTTTGGAGGCCACCTCCCAAACCACTTCATGATATTTCTTTTTCAGAGAGATTTGCTGTCAAAACTGAAATCAGAGACTGTTTCTCTGAGCCATTATTGCAAATTAACATAATTTCTGGACATCTTAATTCAGAATAATACCATCCATGCATAAACCACCACCACCACCACTGAAATGTATCTTAAAATGCCACAGAAACCCTGAGAATCTTCTCCATAGCTCTTACTTTCTTAAGTCAGAGTTACAAAGTGATCTCTGCCATACTGTCACAATTATTCCCAAAGAGTATGCATTTAGCTAGAAAGAAAGCACAGGGCATTTCTGCAGTGTCATATCTCTACCTATTTTTTTCAGGAAACACCTTGGAAATACAAAACTTATAAGTTCCAGAGGATGCAGCAGGGAAAAAAGTATTAGAAGTAACATTTTGAAAATTTTATCCTAATGAATAAACAAACAGATTCAAGCAGCCTGGTAAGTTGTGAGCACTGTTAGACTTGCAGCACATGCTAAATTATACATATTGATATAGAAATATGCACACAAAAAATTGCACATTCTTGGTAAAATGTCATAGCAACATTGAAGGGTAAGTAATTAAGGGAGTTTATAAAGATAGGGTCAGCATTTAGCTGCCCTGCCAAAGCTATGCTTTTTGGACAAGTACATACATTTTGGAGAAAAACAGGCAATGTTCTTACTTGCACATTTAGTAGAATTTATAAAGAAAAATTATGTGCAGTCTGTTTGCCCAGTATTCCTGAGATATGAGGCTGTCTGCTGCAGCAGTGCTGACACAGGTATCACTAAATACCCAGAAATACACACATGACTTTTTTAATTTGGTGCACTAATCATCTCCACGGAAGCCAAGATGCTGCTAGCACAGTGACAGGATTTAATTTGCTTTCTCTTCTCAAATATCTGAATATTATATGGAGAGGCAAATTCTTTCCTGATATTTGGGCAGTAGATAATGGAATGGGTGGCAAGTTTGTTGTAACAGAATTGAAAACAGGTGTGATGAAACATATGCTATAGAAATGAAATGTAAAAGATATATCTGGTAAGTTTTTGCAATCTTACCAGCCAGTCCTGTGAAGACATAATTAATGTTAACTCATTATTAACAAATATTAAGATTTCATTTATTATTTTTACATTTAGGGAGCTCTCCACCACATGAGCTTCAGGAAACAATTCTTTCCAAAAGTAGATGGTAACTCAAAGCTGTTGCAGAGACAAGTGCAAAACAGAACTCCAAATGCCAATGTATTTGGCTTTGGTGATTTGGGTAAAGTACCACATTCCAATTTCTTTCGCTATTCCCAAATGAGATTGCTGTGAAAATGAATTAGGAAGACATCAGAACATTTCATTCAGGAGATGCAAATTCACATTTAGGGTTACTTTACAACTCTAGATCTTACTGGCCTTCTTGTTTCAAAATACAATGACTTTTGGCAGAAGACCAAACCATGATGAGAGATGCTCTGAAGTGTTTAAACCCACAAATAGGAGCAACAGTCTGATTCTTGCAGCATTATCTTTTGAGTTGGAGGAGTATCTAATGACCTGTTTTGTCACAGTGCCATTGCAATTTTGGGACCCATTTTTCTCTAGCTAAGATCACAGGAGAAGAAAGTTGCTTATCTTTTTGGGTTTTGTTTTTATGTTTTTTTTAATAGGGAGGCTGAGACACTATGATAATAGACTTTGCTAGGCAATTAGGTATCTAAATGTAAAAAAAGAAGGGTATAAGTATACATAGGAGCAACTAATCTTTGTAAATATAGGTGGCTTGGTGCTGGTAGAGATGGTCTAGCTTCTTTTAGACCTCAGCATGGGGGAAAACATGACAGAGAATCAGGAGACTCATTATCTCTGGAAAAACATCTGGTAGCCAGGTGGAATACCTTAAGACATCTAAAATGACTCTAGAAACCCATATCTACAAATGTAAACACTTATGACAGCATTGTCAGGACGTATTGCTCCTTCTGTATTGTTTTGCACTAACTTTTTTCAGTGGTAGAGCCTGTCCTGTCAAAAAACCCTTTCTGCATAATGCAGTTCATTTAAAGATTGCAAGTTGCTATAGCTTTTTATGCAGTGCCACAGTCCTAGCAGAAACCCTATTTCTCGGTATAACCCAGACCAATTCAGTCAATCTCACGATGTCTGAATGATCATTAAGTACCTGTAACAATATAAGGAAAGGTACAAGTAAATGCAATGAGACGTATCTTAAGTATCAGAGCATGTCAACTGTTTTGCTAATCCTTTATGTTCCAGGGTATTAATTTATTTCAATGAAGTAAGAGAGGGTCTCTTGTATCAAAAATAGTGTATCCTCCTGTGCTCAACACTAATGAGGCCACACCTCCAGTCCTGAGTCCAGTTCTGGGCCCCTCAATTCAGGAAGGACATTGAGGTGCTGGAGCAAGTCCAGAGAAGGGCAACAAAGCTGGTAAAGAGTCTAGAGAGTAAACCATTTGAGAAGTGGCTGACGGAACAGATGCTGTACAGCCTGAAGAAAGGAGTGACCTTATCACTCTCTACAACTGCCTGAAAGGAGGTTGTAGCCAGGTGGGGTGTCAGCCTCTTCTCCAAGGAAACAAGTGATAGGATGAGAGGACACAGGCTCAAGCTGTGCCAGAGGAGGTTCATGAAGAATTTCTTCAGAAAGGGTGATTAAACATTGAAATGGACTGCCCAGGGAAGTGGTGGAATCATCACCCCTGGAACTGTTCAAGGAAAGACTGGACATGTCACTTTAGTGTCATGGTCTAGTTGACACGGTGATGTTGGATCAGAGGTTGGACTCGACAATCTCAGGTCTTTTCCTACCTAATTGATTCAATGATTCTGGCTGTGTTATTGAGAAACAAACAAAAGACAGCAGAAAATATTCAGAACAGAGAGAAAG
This sequence comes from Sakesphorus luctuosus, assembly GCA_013396695.1. Classification (NCBI taxonomy): domain Eukaryota; kingdom Metazoa; phylum Chordata; class Aves; order Passeriformes; family Thamnophilidae; genus Sakesphorus; species Sakesphorus luctuosus. Next base: position 25,506 of record VWZD01003832.1, on the reverse strand, counting down.
AATTTTAAAAGTAATAAGAAGTAATAACAACAAAGTAATAGACAATATTTCCAAGATACTATTGCAAACCATGGATTTCATAGGTGTCTGAAGCTAGTGACAGAATAGCATAAAATTCATGTTCTTATATAGTAACTCTGTTATATTTTCATGTTGCACTGCTATGCTTTATAATCAAAGGAAGTAACCTGTACCAGAGACTAATGAAAGAAACATTATTGAACGGCCAGCAGTGTGTAAAACTCAGAATGTAAAGTCATATCAAGATTTGGATACATTATGTATATAGGGCAAATCCATTATTTCTGGTCCCTGAAACAAGTGTTTTTGAATGGAAGCCTTAGGTGCTTTCAGATTTGAATGTACAAAAAAAACCATCATACTTCAATAGAAACATGCTATCATGAGTTAATTTTGAATCACATGCATGTTTTGTTTCAATTGTTAGTTGAATACCACCACATAGCAAGAGCTTAGGCAGTTATATGTAGATATAGAATATAAATTGATTCATTGCTATTGAGAATTGAATCTCACCTATGTTGTTCTAAAATTTGGAACTTTTTAATATTTTTTTGACTTAATTTAAAGCCTTAATTCTGAGTAGACTAAAGTCAAAATCAATGTTTAAGTTTGTAAGCCAATTCCTATTTATTGAGGTTTAAAAAATGAACAAACCAAAAAAAACCAAAGAAACCCACAAAACAAAACAGATTTTTGCTTTTAGAAGTCATTGGGGAAATAAAAGTCTATAACTCACTCAGTGAAATATTGATAGCCATACCTGAGAAAACTGATGGTGTATCAAAACCCGTTTCCCTAAATCTTGTGCTGCATAATGCAATCTTAATTTATCATTAAATTTGCCCTTGATTTTTCACATATGCAATATTAGGCTTTCTGAAAGAAGTTTGATTTGCTTTCAATGGAATGCTCATCTTTAGCTAGCAACTTACAAATTATTACTTTGAAATACTAAAACTCACAAGTAAAATAGGAAATAAATAATTCCAGTTTTAGCCCGAAACTTTTTTCATAGTTTTATGCAGTATACATCTGTGTGCATCTCTATATGATCTATAACTTTAAAAATCAACATTAAGCGTTCTATATTGAAAATTTTCCTGTAATTACAATTTTTTAAAAATTATGGGCAATAATTACAAATTATTACAAGTCTTTAAATTTAAATCACTTTTTTCCAATAACATCCTTGCAGCTTAATTGGAATTCTTCCCCAGGAATTTGGTCCTGTAGGATTGAATTATATCAATAACAACTGAATTTAAACTGCTTATCTGGGTAATCGTGATTAGATGTTCTTGTATTCATGGCTATATTATATGCAATGTCATCAAGGTTTTATTACAGTCAGCTTTATTTAATATGCATTTAAACAACAGCTAGTAAAACTGAAAAGAGGGCATTTTATGTAAGACAGCATTATACTTATGCTAAAGCCACAAGAAAAATATTTCAATGTCTTGGTCAAAAAAATACGTAGGTTCTCTGAACACATTTTGGATCACAATGTGGTCAACAAACCCCACTTTGAAGTCAGTGGCAAATGAATTGCATAAAAATTAACTTTTCCACCACAATAAACCCCACATGTTCAAAATACTTGTTGTTCCATTCTAAAAGCAAACAGTTGCTTGAACAATGTGTTTCCCTTGAAAGACAAAGTTTGTTCCTAAACAAGTATTTCTAGCTCCTCAGCATGTTGTTCTAATTCATTATTTTTAATTCCTCTAGAAATATTTCTGTGATGTGACACTTCCAAATGGGATTTTCTTTTACCCCAAAAGAAATATAGAGCCTCATCAAAAGAATTCTTTAGATTCCACTTGTCTTGTTCCTAAGACCAGTTAGTCTGACATAATACCATTTTACCTCCTTTATATAAGTCTTGAATTTCTGTCAATGTTTACACAGAAAGAGAGGGTCAATAGAGCATCAGTTCCAATACTAGTTTCAGGGCTCTGATAAATCTCATTTATATGGATACTGCTCTAAGTCAGGCATTTTCTATACCAATCTTTGATGATAACATTATTATGATGGAAATGAAAGAATTTGCATCCTTATCCCGTGAGGTGAATCAAGAAAGATAACTAAAAAGCAGGTCTCATGAGCTTCCTGTGTCATGAAAAGCAGTCATGAACTCTAAGTCTCTGTTGTATTGGTGTGTTGTGTGCCTCCATATAGACATTGCATTCACCCAATAATTGCTGGTTTTGTGGACAACAAAGGGAAACCATTTCCTTCAAGGAGAGCTTTAGCTCAGGGTAAGGAGAAGTCCATTGCTAATTCTGAGCAGCCGCAAGCTATGCAGGGTTATTCCTGCAGCTGAAGAGATTGCATTACAGCCCATAATTCCTTTTTAACCCTGCTGCCATGGAAACTCCAGGTGCCTTTGACAGACAAGGAGCGAAGTTTTCATTTAGTATTTTCTGCTATTTCTTTAAACAAGCCTTGCCTGCACTGACAAAAGTGCTGTAAGGACAAGGTTTAAATCATTGAAAAAGCTCAGATAAAACAAGAGTTTGGACCAAATTCCCTGATAAGCAACACAACTCAGAGATAATAAATCATAAGAGGTTTGGGTTGGAAGGGACCTTAAAGATCACCTAGTTCCAACCCCCCTGCCATGGCAGGGACACCTTCCACTAGATCAGGTTACTCACAGCCCCACCCAGCCTGGTCTTGAACACCTGTGTAATCCATAGTTATTTCCAGGTAAGTGATCAATATTTGTTTTCCACTGGGTAATGCAGAAATTTGAAAGGAATTTGATATCTGCTCCATCTGTTTTGGGAAGATTGGAAGTAGTGAAAAAATTTTGTCCTAATTCTGTTATGGGAATAATTGCTCATTTTTACTGCAGGCTGAGTTTGTTTATTATTATTATGGTGACATATTTGGAGAGACTGTATTTAAATATTTTCTTTTTCTAGATAGAAACAGACACTTTATTGCTGATGGAATAATTTTGTTCCTTGTGTGCAACCAGTTCTCAGTTATTTTGGGATTGTAATGTGCTTTATTAGTCAGTTTGCCATTGAATTTTCTGTGCTTCCAGCTCATAATTTGCATCTAATCTGACTTTCACTGCACAGCCTCTTGCCTCATATCTCTAAAATGAAGAGACTCTAAATTCAAGCTTCATCATTCAAATATTATTTTTTATGAACTTCAACACAAGAACAACATATCACGAAGCCATGAAGATGTCATATTATCCACCTATGTAGTCTTTCATCTGCAAAACCCTATGAGTCAAGCAAATTTTGATAATCCTACAGGCAAAGCCCCTGATCAGTACATCGTATCAAACCAGTTTAGCCCAGTAAATGTCCTGTTCATCCACAGCATGACTTGCACTTTCTCAGATCTGTTTTTATAAATTTACAATACTGGAGGAACATGAACCCACCCACAGTAACAGGCTACAGAAGACATTGAGTAAATACAAATAAACACCCCTCCCCACCCCACTTTGAATTCCCTCAAGGCTTTTTAATCAGAGAATCACAGGGGCCTCCCTGAACAAGTACAACATTTTTATTACAATAGGAGGCAGGAGGAATGTGAATTGGCTGCTTCATTTGATAATACTGTGACATTTAAAAAATTTTTCTCATTTTAAAACAATTTTTCTCCCTCCCTCTCCCCCAGTTGTATCCTTCAATTCCTACTCATCCTTACAAGTCAGCAGGAATTCATGATCTTGCACAATAAATTAACAGGTTTTAGTTGCTTGGTGACTATAACCTTGTGGTGATTTATTAGGAGCCAAGCATTGACAGAAAATAGGTGAATATTCTAATTCAATTTATTTGGCACCATTTCTTTTCAGTTTTAACATTGTTTGCTTACAGCATGTGCACCTTTTCTCATCTGTGCTGATGCAAATGCTTGCTTATCCCACTGTGACAGCTGTGCATCATTCCACACAGCTTGCAGGGGTAAGGTCCTATTTGTTCTCATACAGGAAAATTTTCCTGCAACTCTAGAAGCTGCTGAAAATATATCCTTGTAAAATAGATGAATGAGTAAGGGTAAGTAGCATGTGAGTCTTTCAAATCTCAGGTTTTTATTAGTATTTCTGAAAGCCAGAAAAGAGATGGTCAAAATTCTGTATTTCAAGTTGAATTGGGTGATGACTGTTATTAGGTAAAAAACTTACCAAGTAATAGATTTGCAGCTTTTAGGCCTTCTAAAGCAAAGAAAAAACCCAACAAGTATATGCTGTGTGTTGCCAATATATTTTGCTTTCTCATCTACATAAATTACAACAGCAGCCAGTGATGGCAGCAGGACTGTATGAACACAGCTCCAAAGATAAGATTAAACAGAAGCAAGTGGCTAAACACAACACTAGCATTCCTGTCAAATTATTAAATAACTAATTCGTTAAACCACAGAGCCAAATTAGAAAACTGGCCCTTTGTGCATGTAGACACACTGTAGTTAGGGTAATTGGGACCAGCTGTTGTACTGTTTCGCTTCTGGAAGGGATCCAACACTATTTGAAGGCAACGTCAAAACATGGAGGCAGGCTGCAAAGTGGTGATAGTGTTTCTGCTCCACACTTTGAGTCCTTTTTTCCTCAAGCAGTTCATCTGACAGCTACGATGACTCAAGCTCAGTCCAGCTCATCTGGCAGTCATAGCCCAGCTGGAATGATCACACCCAGAATTAGTTGGTGAAAAATGCATGATTGAAATCTCTCCTACTAATTCATTATGGAAAGAGCTTTACCATCCCAAAATGGATGCCCACTTTTATATGCTATTACATCAGGGCTAAGAAAAACCTTTACCCAGATTAAAAAGGAAAAATTGAAAAATAAGCTTTCTAATTACATTTTCTCCAAATTGCTTGTCCCAAACGTTTTCCACAGGGAAGAACAAACTATTGCAAAATCTCTTTTTTAAACTTGGCAATTTCGATATTATTGCATAGCAGAGTATGAGAGCTTATATAAACACAGGCTCAAAAGGGCACTGCAAGAGTGTATGAAAAGGACTACACATTAAATAACCTTTTATTCCATGACATATGTTTGGGCCAAAAAAAAAAAAAGGATTTAAGAAAAATATTGCAAATCCTACAGCAATATGTATACATTTGTGAATTAAATTCTCATTTCCAGACAAACAAATCTAAATAGTAACAGTGAAAGTGTTATGTTGCTTACATGCTCCATGTTAATTATAATATGCACTTTTCTATCCTTTATAAAAGTATTCTTTTCTGATGAAAAAAATTTATTTTTACAAAATTACAGTGGATCTGTGTCATTTTGACTGAGATTTAAAGAACTTCAAGTTTCTTTAAGCTACTGTTGGTTATTAATATGTTGCAAACAGAGTGGACAGTAAGCTCCTGGCTCTACTTTTTCCTCTGCCTTGAGCAAGAGATTATGATGTTGAATTTGTTGTCATATTTCTACTTTTTAAAGTACCAGAATGGAATGAAAACTTCCAGAAGGGAAGCATATTTCTTACTGGAATGGGAAATAAATAAATACAACCAAATAAAATAAATAAAACAAGTACACCAAGTCTTAAAAAATATTGAATTAAAAAACAAAGGCACTTGTGCATTTATATTTTTCCTCCTTTGATTGAAGGTGGGTTTTCTTTTATATTTTTCATCTTAATCTGAAAACTTGTGAGTCACATCCCTGTCTGTTCTGTTGATTGCTTTTCATTTCTGACAAAAGTTTGCAGCAGATGATCAGAGAAGATGGACATACCTGCTCTAGGCTATAACACATGATGGGATGTTCTACAAAGATTGATGGTCGGTCTCTCAGACAGGAATCATGGCACATGGACATAGACGGGCACAATACTGCTATTTAAAATCTGGAATTGCTACTTTAGGCTTTACACAGCTTTGAGAAATCAGATTGGTATCTTTTTGACATAGTGCTGTGTCCTATGGATGCACCCACTCAGCCTAGTCCTACCTTGGGGATCACTGCTGACAAGGTAGTGTACAACTGTGAAAACTCACATATATATGGAAAACTTATTGTTGCAGAAAGCAGGATTCTGCTGTATAAATATTTCACAGTTTATCTAGGGAGGCATAAAATAATCTTGACTGCAAATTAAATCCCTGTTATTCCTTTTGTCTTCTAAAGTAAATTTCTGAGGGCAGCTAAAAAAGATTTTTTTCTTGATTAAGGACTCTGAATCTGCCCATAACTTAAGGCATTCTCTTCTGAGTAGATTAAAACTCACACAACAAAAAAGAAGCAGCATTATTGCCACTGTGCCTGTTGGGCACAGTCTATTGCCAGTGTTGTGTTGAGTCATATGTGAGGGTCATCTGAATTAAAAGCCTTAGGCATAAACACACTTTAAAGACAATGAATGTAAATGATTAAAATTATGTTTTCAAATATATAACTAAATCCCCAGTGACTGACAAAGTTGTTTTTCCTCACCAAAAATAATCTCAGGATTATAATCTGAAATACATACAAAGAATCAACATTAAATACATCATTGCTGCAAGTTTGTAACTCAGTAATTCAGAGCAAACATATCACTGACATTACAATCAATCTTCGAATTTCTTCGGTTCTTTTTACCTTAGAAAATAAATAGGAAAACAATACAATTGAATACCTAACACTCAAACATTTCCTTGCTTGTAAGTGTAAATACAATTCAAGGGCAATCAGATGTTAAAAGGTAACATTAAAAATCTCAGGCCATATAAATCACAAGAGAAATCTAAGTAGTTGTGTTTACCCCATTATAACAAGCTGAATTACATGTGGCAAGTCACAGAAGTGCTGTGCCAATATCACCTGCCCAATTTCAAAGAGGAGTACCACAACATTCCAAGGGCAAGCCAAGAAGCATTTTTCAACTCAGCAATCACCAAGGGAGCTGTGACACCTTCTCTCCAAAAGAATAAAATTTCCAATCCTTTATTAACTTCCAAATACACTGTTTCTGGAATAACTCAGCTACAGCAGCCACCATGCCTTTCCTAAAAGCACTTCTGTGTTTCTCACCCTCTTCTGACCATCTTTCAGAGAAGACTCATCCCTCTCTTGCTGCCTGCTGTGAAATATCTCACAACTAGGACATCTGGCTTTGAAAAATTGTCATATAAACTCTTGGAACCTTGAGCAATAATAAAAAAGTGTTTTAAACCCCTGGATTTAGTTATGTACTGCACCAATTTTATGCCCCAATTTCCAGTTGTTTACAAATCATTAAACAATATTCTAGTGAGATCTTTTTCTTGTGGGGAAAAACACTCTGAACTTCTGAGGAACCTCCAGCCCCAGCCCTGGTTGCTAAGCCTCACTTACTGCTGTAAGGCAAAATTACATCTGTGGAGGTAACAGCAAGCTGGTCCGCAAAACACTTCATTGTGCTGCTTTTTTTCAAATAAAACTATAAAGAGGGGGTATGGGGTTTATTTTTGTTTATTTTTAGGCGGGGCTGGTTTTTTTTCAGTTTCAATAAACACTATCACTATTACAGAGTTCAGATGAATTCTTAACAGACGTATGTTGAGCATGAAGATGACTTTGTCATGTCAGATTCATTTGTCATCTGGAAAGCAGAAGACTACAAGGAGGTCCTTTTTTGATGTCTTCTGTGCCTCTGATGCTGGAAGGCATGACACTTATCTTGAAAAATCTTAAACATACATATATGGATTACAAAACACAAGGATCTGTTACATGCAAACTAATATCCCGATCTCTCAAGTGAGAGCATCTGCTTCAAATTTGTCTCTGTTCTTTAAAGTAGAGAAATCCCTGACACAACATCTGTCTACATCCAGGTTTTGATTAATAAGGTTCTCATACTGTGGTTGTATTTAGACCTAGGCATTACATATTTATTAGAAACTGAAGACAACAAATTTTGATAAACAGAAGTTCATTTCACTCTGGAAATGAGACAGTCAACTTGGGTGTGTGTTGCAGAACAGAGAAGCCAATGGCACTTTCCTACTTCAATAGAAAAAAAGCAGAGTCAAAACAACCATTTTCTTGGTTTCTGGAAGAGGATTTCTGAATTACTTCTCTTTAAAAGATCCTCTGGATGTTATTCTAGATTTAGGAGCTGCCAGTTTAGAACGATTCCCACATTCAAATCTCAAAACACTATATAAGCTTGTATTTCCCTCCACTCCCCCTCCTCTGCTTTTTTATTTTTAATTAATTCATGCATTAATTCTATTGTCTGGGCCCATGTCTCTTTGTCCAATATCTACTCAAATATATGGTGAGATGTCCAGTGAAGTAACCAGGTATTTTCCTTGGGTTTGTGAGAGATTTTTCTTTGCATAAGTGTTGACCAGGAGCTCCTGTAACTTCAGCAGTCACATTGGCACACAGCCTCTCACCTGCTCAAGTTGCTGGCCCCAAACACCTGTGCCTCCTGATCTCATCCCAGTGTTTTCCCTTGCATCCCATTTATCCCCTACCCCTTTCAGGCACCACCCATCTCAGCCCGACGTGATCTGGAGTGGCTTTTCCTTTGAACCATCAGGATGGGCCATGCTCCCAGACTGTGGGGCTGACCAGCCTCCTGGCACAGCCTCAGAAGGAGGCAGGTCAGAGTGCTCATCCATCTGCCAAGATTATGGGGGCTCCCCACCCACCCTTCTTCTCTGTTCTCCTTTGCCTGCATGGATGGGAGCCTTTTGTCACATAACAATTGTTGTGTGAAGAAGGGAAGAGTTGTGAGAGAAATCCAATTACCAGGACATGATTAGAGTTTTCAGATAGGTTCATTAGTAGACTGAACAAATATAAAGTTACTCCGTATGAAAGTCCAATCAGTTAAGCTATCCAAGCAACAGATTCAATTCAAGCTGAATCTGAGCATACCAAAATAAAGTGAATTTCTGTGACACTGCACACTCTCTGAGCCATGAAAGTAATCTCATTGCAAATTATTTGTAATCATTTTTGGATGCTGTTAAGTTTTGTAGAAAGCAAATTAGTTACAGTTGTAGAAAAAAATTTGAAATGTCAACAATGCAAGCTTTTTGTTGATTGCAAAAGACATTTCCCATCTGGTCCCAAGAATGAAAATATCCTGAAGTGACCTGCATATGCCAGAGCTCAGCTGAACTGAATGACAATGTAATCCTGCAAAAGTCTCCAAACAAGGAAAAGCCTTTTCATTTAGGGCTAGTTCCTTCTTCCACTAAAGTCAACAGCAGAACTTCGATTGACTCACTTGGCGGGACAGGTCTCAGAGATCCACTAAAATCACTTTTGATATGCAGACAGACACACACAGAGAAACTACAGGTGACATACGTTTGAAATAAATAATTGACATAGAAAAAGAAATCTAGAATGACATTCCATTCTGTTGATATTTGGTGTTTACAGCCAGAATACAACTAAGATAATATAGTGCACTGAAACAGTTTGTATGAGCTACAGTTAATGAAAAAAGATTATTCCCCAGTTGCAGGGAGAAGGAAGTAGAGCATTACAGAGTGGTTGAAATCTTAACAATACACATTTTCCTCCTTGTTATAGCTTAAATTATACGAAATCACAATATATTGACTCCTACTACATGCACACAGTTAAACTCAGTTACAATTAGTGTTACAAAAATGCTCATAAACACACAGCTATCTAAACTGATCTTGTAAGGTATATCAAAAAACTGAAATGAAAATCTACATATCAGTTGCTGCACAAATGGACTGGTACAGGGGTTAAATTAGTTATACTAATATAACTTGTAATATATTTATATATTAAAATGAGAACAATAATATTAATTACTATAAATAGTAAGGCCATAAATACCACTGTAATAGTGAGGTAGTGAGCTACAGTAATTGCTTTATATATTCATCTTTGGTCATACTTTTTGTAAGACTATATTATTCAGTTCTAGCTTGGTTATTTCCCTGCCCATGTCTGATTTCTCTAATTGGTAAAGTTATTTTCCAAGTGTTTTGCAGATCCTCACAGAGTACACAGCAGATGGTTTAGAAGAGCACAGTGGTTCTGAGCAGGAAGAGATATAGATTTCTTCACATCACCAGCAACAAATGATTGTTTTCAAAGTATAATAAAACACAGACATGCTTTTGATGTACATTTGAAGGAGGTATTTTCTTCCTAATTATATTCTGTGAAGCTCAAAGTACTGGGTTCCATATTTCTGAATTTAGTTCTTCTCCACAACGAGAAATTGAGTGCTCAGAGGCTGAAGTACCTGTAGTTTCATAGAACAACTCCACACTGCTAAAGGCTGCATCACACCAAAGAGACATTAACTTGCATGCATAATTGCTTGCATATACTTATCTAAAGAAATGACAGCCAAGCAAACCTTCTGGCCACTCGGATGAGAAAGGAAGATGAAAAATGTAAAATCAAGTGACTATCAAAAATATTTATCTCAGCTATTACAACACTATCATAAGAAATTGCTTCTTTCTGGGTAATAAGCCTTCCCTCCAGGCCTAGCCTTTGGAATGATGTGGGATATGTGCACAGTCTTCTGGGGAAAAGGAAGCATAGCACCCACTGGCTTAGTCAGCCAAGCCACACACCCCTGAGATCCCCATAATGTTTAGGAAGGACCAGGAGGAGAAACTTAGAAGCACTTTTTGGAGTACTACTCTTTGGAATCCACTGTATATCCATGCAAAAGGGCAGACACACAAAAGCCAAAACAAAGTGCCCCCTTTTCCTGCATTTACTTTTAAGAATTTGAGTGTTTGACATTGCCAACACTCATGTCAGATCCCAGCACTAAAGATCTAGGCAATTCTTCGATGGATTTGAGGAATGAGTGAGAGTTTTTCCTCCCTTCACAGCTGGTCACAGTTAAGTTCTAAATTCATAACTGAAACATAATTCACACAGCAATTTACATGCACCAAGAGATTATGTGGCCTCACTCTGGAATGCTGCACCACAAAGGAAGTTTCTATAGTTATTTAAAGCAAGAAAGCCTTTCCCCAGCTATTAAAAAAATTTAATCTTCTTATCCTTATATGGAAGAAGTCTTTGTTTTTATATATATTAAAAAAAAATCCCCTCGCAATGTCCTATCCCCTCACTATTAAGTTTTTTCCTCTTTTTTCACTTTGGCAATGAAATTGTGAAAGAATGTAGAAAACTTTTATTAGATGATTATTATCAATTACCAAGTAATGATAACCAGCAAAGTTAATGGAAAAGAAAGTTAGCCATGGATTATGGGCTAGATGTTTTTTTCCCATGGGAAACCCTGTAACAGAAAGACAAATAGGAGGCAATCTGTGAGGTTTCTCAGATGGTTCCAGTGTGGCTGACAGACAGATAGAGTTATTTTCCGCTCCCCTCTCTCACTGAACAATCAGTAAGTTGTACCAATGTCACAGAGAATCAGGTGTATTCTTCAGGAGAAGAATTAATTCAAGTTTACAGGTCTCCCTCCACTGTCTGCTCATGAAGACCAAAGCACAGGCAAAGCTGACTGCCAGTGTCACAGGCAGCAAACAGGAGAGCCTGCTGGTTCCTGCTAAATTCCCTCTTTGGTAAATGGGCAAGAACAGTGTTCATATGGAAAAAGAAAATGCATAGATTAAACACTCCATCCCAAAAAAGATTCCTTGTTAGACCTTTTATCTTGGTTTCTCAATTAATTTGAGACACAGATTGCAAGTTATTAAATCTGAATTTCTCATGGATGTTTTTCTAAGAGTTGTCCTAAATGCTGTGCTTGTGTACAGGCATTGTGCTAAAACAGTATTTCCATTACTATAAAGAGAATCACAGGAAAAAGAATTTGGCATCTCTGTCACAAAAGTTAATCACATTCATCAAATATATCCCTGTTGTTCTGCATCTCATCTTGAAGACTCCTGTAATACTCCAGCACAATATCCAGGAGGAAAACACCTTCTATGCAGATGAAAAAACATTGTATTTATAATAAAATTCTCACATGGCAAAACAGTCAAAAAAGCCACAATAACTTTTAGTTCAAAGTGCTTGCAAATGGCCACATGGCTACAGGTGCTTTATCAACATATGTATGATACTGCAGCTGACACAAAAAAAATAATCTGTTTCATCAGAGAGATTCACCTTCAGTCTACTGGGTTCCTAATACTAAATTTTTCTAATCCAAGCATCCAAGAGATGAATGTATTTTGAAGTTATATGTAGGGTGGAATAAGAAGCAGAGAAACCAAGCTCAAGCTCAGTTGATGTCAGCACCTTTATAGACACAGGCTAAATCTGATACTAATTCTTAGGCATGCCAAGGGGGAAATAGCAATGTGGAATTATTATTACATTGTGTGGATATCGTATTTCACATGCCAAGGCTTGAGCACAGCTGAGTTCCCTGATGTGAAAATATCTAGAAGGCATGTTTTTCTTCCCAAGAGTTTGAATATAGGCAATAAAAATTTTATCATGATATCCAAATGGTATTTTTAAGGGGTTAGAGGTCCATATGCATTTCATATCATATCTATATCCAGCATTATTGCCCTAGAGATGAAGAGTCACAAGCAATCATTAAAAATAAAATGTCACCCCAGACATATAATGTCTACAAGTCATTAAGAAGTGATCATCCTGGGTTTCCTCAGTTGTAATAACTAAGCTAGGTTGTAGGGGGTTTTACCCTTTATTCCAGTCTCTGTAATTTAGAAGACTTTGTTCTCTGCTGTGCTTCACGGCCCAGTCAACCTTTTATCAAGTCAACTCACATCAGCAGAAATAAACTACCTCTAGGCTTTTGTGAACTGACCTAATGTTGGTTTGATAGACAAACAAAACAAGACTGATCTCATTAATCCAAACTTTTCTTCTCCCATTGCACTTAGGAAGAGTATCCCTTTACCTTCTTCCATCAGTCATGGCTGGCTACCATTTCATTGGCCGTTTGGAATGGAAGGAAAATTATTCAATTATCATCTCATGAGAGCTGAATGATAATGAGAAAAAAAAAAAGAAAAGCAGATAAGGAGGGGAAAGAGTATGGCAATTAAGTGATTGTAGGTGAATACTGAACTAGAAGCTTCAGAAAGGCTAAAGTGTCAGGCTTGTGATGAAGCGGGGAGAGTCACAGTCCTGGTGGGTGGTGTGAGGAAGCTGGGAATACAGAGAACCGTTCCTTGATGGGCGGCCAGCACATGGATGGGTGTGATCAAAGGCATTTAGTTCCCACTGCAAGCACTCTGAGAGGAAGCAGCTGGGGCTGGGAACGCCACTGGAGGAAGGCTGTTCACAATAATGAGAGTGATGAAAGGACTCATTTCATGGTTCCTGGAGAGCCTTCAGTTTCTGTCAGAGAAAGGAAGAGTAGTGGATACTCTCCACCAGCCTCGGCTGTTCGTTACATCTGTTATCAATGGGTTTATTTTCACTTCTATTAGTATGGTTTTCTCCAACATAGCAAATTTAAATTTTGTCCCTAAGTTTCTTAAGGACAGGCTCTTTCAGTCACCTAGAAAAACTTTCTCAGGTCTCTCACGTAAGTTTGATAATTCACAAGTAACTATACTCCTTCTTGACTCAAGTTTTCCAGAGCCATTAATAGCAATGATTTGGATTCATTTGACATCTGTGGAAGCTGGCACTGGGAAAAGAGGACAGTAACAAAGTCAACCATCTTAAGGAATTTAAGGCACCTAACATTCATTAAAGATTGTAGCCTCAACTTCATTTCATGAAACTTGTTCTTAGTCTCAAAAAACTTCAAGGTTTCTAAGCACACTTCCCCATTTCCACCAACCCAGGCATTTTTTTTGCATGTTGGCAGTGGTGACCAAGTTTCCCCAGTGAAACAGCCAGGAAAGCACTTACCTGCTTTCAGGTGGCCACAAACACAGGGCAGTTCCTGTAGGGAAGCCAGAGGACAGCAGGTCCCACCAACACTCCAGCAGGCATTGAGGAAGAGCAAGAAAACCAAAAAGCAGCTCAAGGAAAGAGCTGGTGTAAAGGCCAAAGGCTGGGGTGGTGAGGCGGGGTGGATGAGGGCTCCAGATGAGGCTGATCAAGGCCAGTAACACCTTCTAGTGCCCCTCAGGAACTTGCAATTGTAAAGGGAAATTTGGTGTGAAGTTTCCCAGCACATGATACATCTGAGCAAACTGTCTGTCTTGGTTTATGGTACCTATAAATATATATATATATATTTAACAAAAAAATGAGCACCAGGAATGTTACTTGTCAATCTTATCAGGAAATATAGTTTCAAAATCCAAAGTGAAGAAGTATCAAATCAGAAGAATGGGTGTAAAAATTCCTAAAAAAACCCCCACTTCTTCCCATCAGATCATATTATAACTTTAAAAATTACATATTACTTGATTCTTCCACAGAAAGGCAATCAATGCTACATCTATAACTTCTTAAATGAAGTATGAATTCCTGAGGTAGAACTATTAGGTAAATAAATTCCTGTATTTTTAACTGGGCAAAACCTTTTCCAGCTTTTACACATTACAGGGAATGATCATAGCTACTTGCTGTTATTATTGTGTTGTAAGATTCATCACAACTAGTTTCAACACTGGTTCTTCTTAAATCACAATCAGATCTAGAAAACACAGTGACACCTTGAAAGGTCAGAGATGCCTAAATCTGGTGCAGTTTGGGTGACTCCATCTTTAAATTTTTATTTCCATATACTAGAAAATGTTAGCAAAACTCATAACACAACCTATTATATGGGGTTTTGGTGCAAATCTCCTTTTTCACATGTGTCTTCAAAGGCAATGGTTCAGCTTGGCAATATGATATTATTTTTAGATTAACAAGTTACTTCTAATGAGGATGACAATTAGCAAATTCTTTTGCCTATTCAACATTCCATGGAGTTCAATCATCATTTCAGACACTTGAAACAGTACTTTATGCTCCAAAATTAAATAGATCTGCATATCTTAGACCTTTATGAGAAACGGTGTTCATAAAGAGTGATGGCACAGAATTTAAACCCCCTTGTCTTTGGAAAACAGAAAAGATTACATAGTTTTAATAAAAAACAACAATAAAATTAAAATAGTCATCTGAGTCTTGCCTTTAATTTCTTTCAAATATGAAGTAAAATATGAATTTAATTTTAAAGAAATACTTGGCTTACAAATCCTGTAGCTGTCACATGTCACACATATCTAATTGAATACAAACAAAATATATAAAAGAAATGAAGTTCTATAGTAGCTTTGGGGGTTAGATTAGATCTCAAGACAAACAAATAACAATAAAATAGAAATGCTAACTATCGTTATACATCATTCATTGTCAAATTAATAAGGATAATGATTTTTTGCATATTTTAGAGATCTTTCTTCAGGAAAGAAAATAGTTCGTTACCAAAAATATCTCTATTAACATATAGAGTTGTAATTACAAATACAAACTCAATTAAGAATGTACAGTTAAATTAAAACTGTGCATCCCATAGCCCAAACTTATTGATGGATGTTCATCTCAGCTGTACCTGGCAGACATAACTCTTTACAGAATCACAGAACAAGTAGGTAACACTTGTCTTTTCTCAATGATGCTGAGAGATGGAAGAGCCACAGCTCTTCCATAGTTTGGTTTCATTTGGGGTCTGGACTCCAGGGTCTGTGCTAGGGGAGCAGGTGGCATATGAGGGCATGTGGGATGTCACTGCAGTGCTTTGTGTGAGGTTTATTTGAGCCTTATTTGTCTTGGGATTGTCCTGTGCATGGCCAGGAGTTGGACTTCAGTGATCCTTGTGTGTCACTTTCCACTCAGAACATTCTACAGTAGAAGTAAGCCAGAATATTTCTAACCCAGGAGATCTTTACAGGGAGAAAGTGTCCCTCACAAAATACAGACCTCCATAGGGGAGCATGGTTGTTGCTGCAGGCAGGCTGCCAGCCTGTTGCTGGTATAAACCCTTTTATTTCATGTGATGTATTCATGTGCTTCTCAAACCCATAGTCACTATTTATAACACCTTGGAACTGTAACAGTGTGGTGATGTCATGGCAGTTACAGCAACCCCATATCTGGGAAATAAAATTATCTTGTTTTCTCTATTATAATATATAACGGGCCAAATTCACAGTGCATAAAAATATGTAGCAATATGTTTAATGAGGATGTTTCCCAGTATGGTAGTGCAGCAAGTGTTTATGTCTTTTTGCTGTCTGTTCACTTTTATGCCTTACATTGCTTATTCCTTTCATTCCTTTTCTTTTTTTCAGTTAGAAACAAAGGCAAGTAGTATTATGCAATCAATCACCTCTGTGAGGACCACAAGTGAATGCCCCACAGATGGTTTGCAGACCACTATACATTTTGTTCCTTCTACCCACAACTCAGAGTCACAGCATCCCTCTGCACACCCAGAGGTAAAGTTCCCAAGGACCTTTTCAGGAGTATTGTTTCTCCCAGAGCCTGGGACCAGGCACTGCAGGTCACTGGTACAGTGACTCTGCAGATAGATCAGGAGCTTGCTGTATACACACATAAACCTCATAGGAATCCCATCTACTTGTTCTCTATACCCTTGTCTGGTGCTTCCTTTTTATTTTAGTTACAAGGGCATCAGTCAACACAGAAGCTGATCTGGCACTTTTCCTTTGAGAATACACTGCTAAGAGTACCATGTTACATTTTTCATCTCCCAGCTGGCTTGTGCCCCTTAAACCATGAAGCAATATGGGGAGATGTTAGTGCTTACTTCCATTTCAGTTCAGTGTGACTTTGCAGCTGTTTGCAGTGAGAGGACAAAGAGTTCAAGGTCATAAAAGGTGTCTGTAGCAGAATAAACATAAACCTATTAAGAGTTAGAAAAATATATTGTCATCAATTCAACATGCACAAATGGAACATAAAAAAGTAGTTTCTTTACATTTCGGAAGAGAAGAAGCCTTCAAGCTTGAGAGTAGTGTGCTTTCCACATCACTTTTCAAAAGATGTCAGGAAGGATCAAAGACTTGCCCAGCTATTGCTCTGCCATGGGACAACTGTTTCCTCTCCCTGCAGGTTCTGCTGCACCCAGGGAGCAAGCCAGTGCTTCAAAAACATCATGTTTTTTCATGTATTTATTTCACCCAGGTCTTTATTTTGTCAAAATTGCAGTTTGTTTCTGTACTTGATTTAGTTTCTTTTAATAGCATTATCCCATCCTTCCTTCTCACAAGTAAAAATAATCTGAAAAAACATTCTCAGTCCCATTGCAAGAGCTTTTGTTTTAATTCTCAGATCTCTCATCAGTATTCCTAAAAGTACAACGACATTGTGCAGAGATGTATTATAAAAGGAATCAACCTTTCAAGGGAAAGATGTCAGGATTTGACATGTACAAACATGGGAACTTTCAAAGTTGTGTATTGGGGTTTTATTTTTTTACTTTAAGCTGGGTTCTGTCACCAATTCATCCCGCATACGGTTCTTGGGTAAGCCACCTTTTTGTTGTTCTTTTTAGTCCCTCAAAAAGAAAATCTCTGTACCTATCAATCTATGCACAGTATCTATTTAATCTATGGCAAGGATTCAACTTTTTTGTACACAGCTTTCAGTTATTCAGCACTTGCTGTCAAGACTAATGCATGCCTATCAGTTTCTATCAATGCACAGTGGATGAATATGACATTGCATTTTCCCCAAATGTCACCAGGTTCAGTATGCAATAAAAGCTCAGAGTTTAGGCTAAATCACAGTACCCTGGGCTCAGACTTACATGAAGCTATTCAGAGGGAGGATGTAGGGGCTCTTTCATAGCAGTGCCATAGCATGCTGCCTTGTGCTTTATTCCTTGGACAAAAAGGAAAGTTTTGGTATGTTGATTTGGGGCACATAGGACCCAGGTAGAGTGCCTTGCTGAAAAGAGTGACAGTCCTGCTTTCTGTTTCTCTAAACAGTCAAGGACAGAGGGGCAAGTGCCATATGCTGGGGATGCTTTGATCTTGCTGCGTCACAGGGACAGCATTTAAACCTGATGCCTTATTTTTTTATCTAGGTTATAGATATTTCTTATAGATTAGTTCATATTTTCCATCTCTCATGTAAACTCATTCTGTTGATGTGCAGTAAGTGATGACCTACAGTTGCAGAGATCATAATTAAATTCCTATTTAGGAAATATCTTCCATTCAGATTTATTGTATTTGGCTAGCTTGATATTCACACAGGTACAACTTCCAACAAAAAACTGTCAATATATCAACCTCCCTTCATTACTTGTTGCAATATTTTTACACATGGAGTGCAGAGATTATCACTGCTATGATGACAATTTCTTGACTAAAAGGAGTGAAATTTAATAAATGTAATTCCAAGCATAAATTATTCCTATCATTTGATATGCATCAAGAAAAGATTGTATCTCAGACTGCCTTTATTTATTTATTTATTTTTAGCTTTGTTTAGGTTCTTTATTTTCAGGGGTTTTTAGTTTTGCTTTCCAAAAAATCAGTAAAATCATTACACTAATTGAAGAGAATCATTTAAAGAAATACTGTAGGGAATTCTGATAGATCATTTATTGCACATAAGTAAAATAAAGATAGCAAAACTCATTTGATTTTAGCTCATGCAGCATTTAAACTATGGAAAGCATAAACCATAAAGAGAACCTTGCTTTTACTGTATTTCTAAACAAAGTCTATGGGACTCACTGGTCGGCAACTAACACAGGTTAGGTAGAAACAAGACAGTAAAGCAAGAAGACCTACACCTGCCTCCAATTTGGAAACAAAATGCTTGAACTACCACTTGGTACAAAACAGAAATGGCCTTACCAGGTTGAATTTCAACTGAACATGAAACAATTCAGCCTGTTTTGGCTCTCATTATAGAAGATGGGAGATGCCATTTAAAATAGCTTAAAGCGTAATATATAGGAAAAAGTTAATGGCAGATTTTCCAGCTTCCTAACATCCTTCTTTAGTCACTAGTCAGCCTCGTGGCTTGCTTGCACTGGCAGATGTATGCAAAGATAGTCACAGCAAAGGTAGTTTTGGAGCATTTAGAACGTGACAGTTATAGCAAGGGACCGTTTAGTACCACAGAGAAATTAAATTAACCCATTCACCCATTGTCATAAATCTCAAGCTTTAACATCATTCTCACTGTGCTCATCATTCTCTTGTGATATTGTACTTTTCACTCACTTGTGTTCACAAACAGGGAGGAGCTGGTGGGGAATGTAGTGCTCCAAGGCAGCATTGCCTGCCAGGACCATGAGATGGTGGAGTATGAGATCTGCAGGGCCATGAGGAGGCCACATCCTTGGGCATCATGACAGCAGATTTTCGACTCAGTAAAGTCTAAAATAATGGGTACAAATTGAAAGAGGGGAGATTTAGGCTGGATATTAGGAAGACATTCATTACTATGAGGGTGGTGAGACACTGGAACAGGTTGCCCAGGGAGGTTGTGGATGGTCCAATCCTGGCAGTGTTGAAAGTCAGGTTGGATTAGGTCTTGAGCAACCTGGTCTAGTGGGAGATGTCCCTGCCATGGCAGGGGGTACTGGGACCAGGTGATCTTTAAGGTCCTTTCCAACCCTTAACATTCTATGATTCTGTGATTTCTATATCTTGTGATATAAATAAAAGGACTTCTTAAATGTATTGTGATATGGCATGGTTTTATTCAAGATTTGATACAATGCACTCAAAGCCTGGTCTTCATGAATATGGAGACTGTGAGTGCACTGTGCTTTATAATAATGGGGCCTTGTATTGGATAGATTTGAAAGCTTATTTTGAACTCCTTGGTTTATATAGTGTGAGGCAGATTATTATGAAAGCAGTAATGAGAACAGAACTAAAAAGGGGGGAAATAGGATTCTTCTGGCAGGATTAAACAGCAATTATTTTGTCTTCTTAGTCTAAGATTTCTCAAGATTCTGTTTTTAAACTGAACGTTTCCTAACTTGAGTTCCTAAGTGTTTTTAATTGCACATTTCTTACATGGAGAATTTCCTCCTTTGCATTTATAGCTTGTTTTTCAATGCAGATAACTTTCACAGTATGAACTTTCCCATTCAGAGATCCTAACTCATGCCTATCTTGCATACATCCTATAAAGGAGAAGTTCTCAGGGTACTTAAACCAGCCACAGTAGCCAAAATTGCCTTCAGGCTAAATCTACTCTTTACACAAATTTCATGGAAAAACTACTACTATTTTCCAGAGGCTATGAAGCTATCATGACTATTAAAGTCTCAAAATAGGAATAGCAGCTAAGCAGCAACTCTAATTTCCTCATCTCCAAACAAGCAAACAAAACCAACAAAAAACCCCAAAAAACCCTCCTCAAAACCAGTAAAACAAAAACCAAAAAAAGGGAAAAATAACCCTAAAACTGCATGCATAATTCATTATGTTTCTAGCTTTGAAAATTTAATGCTAAAAAGACAAAAGATATGTTATGAAACAGCATGTTTCATAATAAAATTTTCCTTTAGATTAGTGCTTTTTTATTTATTTATGATTTGTTGAAGTAATTCACCCTTGGGTAAAAGTTAAAAAAAAAAAGGGATTTCAGCTGACAAGGACATTGGTCAGGTCAATATTTATAATATTGTTTTTACAAATGCAAATTATTTTGAGAATTGTGAAACTGAGTGTGTTCCATCTTTTTGATGTGCTCTGTACAACAATCACAGCTTCAATACAATCAAATATTCAAATATAAATGCTGCTACATCTATTAGTAGCTGAGTCAAATGTTCACATGGGTTTTAAATGCCAAAAGTTGGAACACTGTTGATCCTCTTTCTTAATACAAAGCCAAAATATTTTAATGAAATTTCTCTGTTATTTTCCAGTAACAGCAGGCTTAATCCAGTATAATTTTTTTTCTAACATGAAAGCATAGATTTTGTAATTAAGTTTTCACTACTTAATTATCATTCCCATGAAAGTGTCTCTAAAATTAGTAGGCATAGAATGCTTTCCCCAGTGCCTGAGCAGCTTGGAAATTGTACGTCTCATTTTCAGAAAAGACTGAGGAGCTCAGATCACACTGACTTTCTGCAGGACAGTGACTTTGAAGTCAATCAGCAGCTGATTCAGCATAGAAAACATCATGAAATGATGAAATCTCTCTGTATTACAGTCTTGTTTATTGAAGAGTTATTATATGCCATTGAGGTTTACATTAGGCTCATGCATGTATTGAAACAACACATTTACAAGTGGTCTGATCATTTTTGTTCTCTTGGTGCCATGTGCATATAACATATATTACTGTTACAAAATTACATTACAGGGTATCTAAATGTATACACATACGTGCAAAGCTTAAGAGAAAACCTGAGATTACATCCAGTATGGACATATGTAAGCAGTGCCATGAGGATGAGGCTCAAGCTATTGCAATTCAGTTGAGACCACTCAAATGACAAAGAGGTTAAGACCATTCAGAGAGGCCATAATTGCCTCTCTCAGGCACTTCTGAGCTGTTCATGACCCAAAATTATTTGGTGGTTAACATCCTAAAATAGTTATTTTAACTGTAACTTTATCCTTGTGTCCTAACAAGACAAAAATATTAAGAAATCCAGAGCTAGAGCTCAAGACAATATTGCTATTCAGCACTAGGTACCTCATAAGATCTTTTGCCTGAAGTGATTTAAATTGGCTTAAACCTAGTTCTCTTCAGATCAGACAGGTCTCAGTCCCATTTTAAGTCTTTGTGTCCCAGCTTTGTGTACTGATGATTCCATCTTGCCATTGCCCCTGTAAGCTCAGACTAATATAACAAATAGAGATGGAATTTCTAGACAAAATGAAAAAGAGCAGACTGTCTGGAAGGGTTGAGGGTTTATTAACAAATCATTTGTGAATTCATAATATCACTGGTGATAGACAATATCTCTGTATACAGCAAAGTTACTGATTTGGAGATGAAGGGGTGATTATGCTGATCTTGACATGACTTTCAAACTGATTTTAAAATTTAGTTAGAAACTGAAATCAAATATGGCTTCAATTGCTCCTCTTTCTGGTATGTTGACACAGTAAGAGTTCAAATGATTGATATCAATTTTCTAACCTGTGATAGTACACTTTTTATATAATCTTTTCATAAAATGGCTATTTATTCCGTGAAACAATTATTAATACATACTAATAAAAATGATCCATAAGTCAAAATTTCAGAGTTAGTTATTTGGCCATGATCCACAGCTGAGTTATAACTATTTGTTCTAACCTAGACCATGGAAAGATGTCTGCTTTCATATAGGTCTATGTGGAAATACAGTGAGTTCAGCTGCTCATATCAGAACTCCAAACAGCTTGGTTATATGGATTACTTATAAATCTAATAGCTTAATTTTTATAGCTACATCCTTCCTCTTTATCCTTTTAAATGAATGAATGAATGAATGAATGAATGAATGAATGAATTTGCACAGAAACTGTTTGTTTTTCTTAGACACTTGGAATCTGCATTGAAAAATGAGGTACATGACCATATACATACACACCCACCCACATAAGAGTATTTTCCTTGTCACAAAGGATGTCCAGGCACTGTTAACTCTTTCATATGCTTGACTCAAAGTACAGACAATGTATAAATCAAATTTAGTTTTCATGGTAGATGCAACCATGCAGAATCAATGTAACTGTGATACAACCCTCCCTATAGGTATGAATTAGTGCTGGAAATGCTGGCACATCATTAATGATAGTATCTCCTCTCCTCCCATTCCCAAGATCATAAAAATGTGCTTCTCTCTTACTCCCATGTACGGAACTCATCAAACCTCAAGAGACCCAAGTTGGAAAAATTCACTAAACAGATTCCAGGCTTGTTTTTTTTAAAGCCCCATATCTGGGCTCC